>JAJPUD010000725.1:30466-86141 GCA_023553655.1 Myrmecobius fasciatus
AATTAAATAAATAAATTAAATTTAAATTAAATTAAAAATTTAAAAATTTAATAAAAATAAACTTCATGTCCTTCCCAACTTTGTCTATGATAAAGTCGATCATCCCATGCTATATGGTAAGAAGGATAGGATTTGAGAGACAGAGAGAAAGAGACAGAAAGATAGAAAGAGACAGAGAGATAGAAAGAAAGAGATCAAGGCCTTCTTGTTCCACCAACACACAAATCATTCAGATAGTCTCAAGTCCCATGTTAGAAATGCTTAGCTGAGGCCCCTGGAACATGTAATTTCTATTTCTACCATTACAGGAAAAATGCTAGGATTTGGAGCCAAAGATCCTGAGTTCAGATTTCCGCTGTCACTTATTATCTAAGTGACCCTGAGCAGGTCCCTTAACTGTCTGAGCCTCAGGTTCCTCATCTGTAAAATGAAATGGATAGACCAGCTGACTTTGAAAGTCTCTGCCACGTCTACAATTATGATATATTCTATCTTAATGCATGCCAACTATTTCCAATTATTCTGCAGAATGAGACAGAATCTGCATCATTCATTTCAGACCTAAAAATAGATGCTATTTTTTTTAATAATTCAGAGACAAACACTTTAATGAAAAAGATCAAACTCTGGTAATAAAACAATCTGATGATGAGTGTATCTGGTAAGCAGCATGATATTGTGAGGAAGTTCCTATCATTGATGAACTCACAGATCTAAAGTGTTGAACCATGAATTCCAGTGAATATGTTTCTTGCAAAAACCTTAAAATTAGAAATAATAGAGAGAGGAGTACCAAGTCAGCCAATAGGGAGGTGTCCTGGTTAGTGAGAATAATGAATCTGATAAAGGAGTAGCACTTCTAATACACACTATTCAAAGTTATAATTATATGTGACATATAATTATTTCTAGACCAATGGAAATATACAGTGGGAATCAAATTAATATGACTACTTCATAGGAGACTCATTATTTGCACTAATAAAGACCTAGCTGTCCTAATTTTGGACAAAAGGAAGAAAGAATAGAAAGGTTAAAATTAGGCAAAACAGAATTAAGATTCCCAGCTCTTGGGGTAAATTCATTTGTCTGGGCTCAGGTGAAATGAGGAAAAGGAAGAAAGAAGAAAGAGAGTCAGAGATACTTCAAGACCAATCCATACCTGCCTCATCACTGTTCCCAGTCGCCACACATGGAATGGATTTTCTAGTCATCAAGCAATATAAGCATGAGACTTGTAAGAAGGATGTGATGGCAATGGGACCCCAGGTTGGGGATGGTGCCTGGAGCCAGGAGAAGGACATGGGGAAGAGAACATTGAAAGCTCTCACACTGTGTAAAATGGGACTGACCAGTAAATATAGAGGACTTCTAGGTTGATATCAGTACCTTGGAGCAAAGTCTATTTGCCCTACTTCTCTGAAGTGAGGGGAGCTGGAGTGGAGGATTGACCTAAGTTCAGACAGAATAAAAAGTTTTGAGAAAAATCTCTTCAAAAGACAGACAATCTTCTCAATATGTATATTCTACCTAGTGGTACAGATAGCAGCCCATTTATTCCTTCTCACTCTTTTTTGATCTTTATCCCTGTTTTACTGTAAATTCTTCCCAGACAATCCACTTAATACATTGAAGGCCTTATTCTAGATCTTTCAACATTCTGTAGGTAACCAGATAAAACTTGGCATATATATATGTGTGTGTGTCTATATGTATGTGTGTCTATATATATATCTGTAGATATATATGTATGTATATATATATATATATATATATATATATAGAGAGAGAGAGAGAGAGAGAGAGACATACACATCACCCCTTATTTTCTTTTTTTTTCCTGAGGCAGTTGGGGTTAAGTGACTTGCCCAAGGTCACACAGCTAGGAATGTTAAGTGTCTGAGACCAGATTTGAACTCAGGTCCTCCTGACTTCAGGGCTGGTGCTCTATCCATTGCACCACCTAGCTGCCCCTCATCCCTTATTTTCTTTTTATTTTCTTTTTTGTTTTTTTGCTGAGGCAATTGAGTTTAAGTGACTTGCCCAGGGTCACACAGGTAGGGAATGTTAAGTGTCTGAGATCAGATTTACACTCAGGTCCTCCTGACTTCAGGGCTGGTGCTCTATCCACTGAGCCACCTAGCTGCCCCACCATCCCTTATTTTTAATGCATAATCATTCTCTCTTTTTTGGATCATGCATCAATCAACAAAGATTTATTAAGTACCTACCAAACGCCAGGTTAAGTTCTTAGCTCTCATGAAATGAGTGGAAGTTACTAAGAAGCAAAGTTAGGTTGGATAAAAGGGAAAACTTCCTAGTGATTAGCACTGTCCAAATATGAGATGGAAAGCTTCAGGAGGAGATGAGTTGTCTTCCATCAAAATTCTTAAAATAGAGATTGCACAATCATTTTGGGGTGTATTATAGTGGTGATTCCCTTTCCATTCTGGGTAGGATTCATTGTCCACATAGGTTCCTTCTAAGTCTGAACTTCTGTAAAGTTAGAAAGAGAAGAGAGCAGGAGAGGAAATCTGATATTTTTCTATGACTCTTTGCTTGAATTCGTATTCTACTAATACCTCTTCTCACCTTATTTCAATCATTACCTAGTACACACACAACTTAAATTATAAACCCCTAGAGCCAGAATCCTGTTCTCTCTTCTGGTTCTAAGGCATTGGGAAGTAATGATGGGAGCTCAGTTTCATTAAAACAAATCTTCCACCTGCCTTTCATTGAGCTTGTTATGAAGATGCCTGCTTTAGATTAGGCACCAAAAAGTAACATATGGTTGCCTAGATTTCTAGGGAATTTCAAGGACTTTGTTTGGAGCCAATTAAGTCCACCATCTTCCCTGTAGGAACTAGGACAGGCAAAAAGGGTTAATGTGCTTTTCTAAAGCAATGCTACCCACTAGCACTTATCAAATGTTACTTTCACCTTATCCTTGCCTCAACTAATAAATGTTAACTAGGTAGTAAAGGGTTTACATTGACCAAGATAAATCAGGATTCCACTTTTGACAAGCAGAGGAATACGGCATGCTCTGGGCAAGAAATTCAGATATTCTGCAGCTTGGAGCTAAAGCTTTTCTTCTAATTTATACTGGTGTTACCCAGGGATTTTTCCAAGCACACCTATATCTCGGGACAAAGAGAGGGGCCCTGAGGTGCCTTTCTGTCTTGCTATTTCTGTAACACTGTTATCTAGTCATTATTTTGGAATCCTTTCTACACTAGGACTTTGCAATGCTTATGACCTTGTTGCTCTAACACCCCCATTCTCTTAGCTTCTTAAAATCATTTTCTTAAATTGAAGATCTATTACATTATGGTCAAATGGGCCTCCCTTTATATTACACATATTTAAATCTATAGTTTGCATGTCATGGTATCTATAATCATGGGAATCTATTTCAACACACACACACACACAAAAAAAAAAAAACCACTTTTTTTTGTGTGTGTGAAGGGAGAGATTCTGTACTATGCCTGTTCCTAGGAAGAAACTCCTGGGATTTTTTGAATGATCCTGTGGTCAGAAAACAAGCTGAGAGATGGTAAATTGATCCATTCCCTTTTTTCAGAGAATTGATAATATTCTTTTGTTTACCTTCCTTAAAGTAAGAGGTAGAAAGCAGGAAATGGGGTGGATCAGGGAGGAGTCTTTACTTATGAAATAGTGAGGTGGGCAGAATAGGTTATGTGAAATCAACTAGTTAAAATTAACTAAGTAAGCTTTAGAGAGAATGGAAATAAAGAGATGTCACAGTGCTGGCAAATTATCAGATCACAGCAAAAAGCCATTTCTCCCATGGACATTACCTAGTAGGGTAGGTAGGGACCAACTCCATAGAATAGCTTCAGAAAGCCTCCTCTTTCATATAAAATTATCTTTGCTGCTTCCTGCCATGGTGCCCCAAATTTCCACCATGAAAGTCGTTCCTTTGAGTTAAGAGCTGTGTCTCCAGAAGGTCTATATTAAAATGTTTGCATTCTAAAGTATCTTACCTGGTGGTCTTCAAGAAATATTTGCATTTTAATTGAGTTATGAAAGTAGGCAGAATGGCAGACTTGGAGTAAGGAGATATGGATAATAATGTCAACTCTTACCAGTTACTAAAGATGAGCTTTAGAAAGTTATTTAACCATTACCTGGGTTTACTCCTCTGTAAATTAGAAATAATAATGTCTGACTTATCTAAATGGTTGCAAGCATAAATGAGATTCTAGAAGTGATATCAAAGCTTATGAAGAGAGATAGAACACTATAAAAAGATCATTGTTATTTGGAATGGACAGTCCACCATCAGGGATTCATTTATTGGATTGACCAATAAATATTTTTGTCATTTATCACAGAATAAGGTCTGGAAAAATGGAATAGATAGAAAGTTGCCACAAATAGATAGTGAGAAGGAGGAATTTAGGGAGAAGGTAAACTTAATGATGACAAACTTTGCTGACTACAATTACCTCTAGAGCTCACATTCTCAATAAATCATTTCAATCTTAGTCACAATGTTCTACCCTAGGAAATCTAGCAAAGCTTTGGTGTTTAAAGACTGAAAAACTTGAACTTGAGAGTCACATCACAAAAGCAGAAAAGATATGAAAGCTCTTACCCACTCATTACATCAGAAATCCTCATCCTTAAATTTAAATTTTAAAATTTTTAAAAATTTCCTCATCTATAAAATAAGATGATTGGACTGGATGGCTTCTGAAGTATCTTTTAGCTTTTGATCTATGATCCTGTGAACTTCCTAAGTTTTGAAGTAAATATCCTAGACTTCTAAGGGTCACTGCATTTATATAACATACATGCACTTCAGCTGAGTATTATAAATTTGAGGAAGTATCCACTAGTTAAAGAGAAGTTACAGTTTATCAAATATTAATTTCTCATGTGATTCATCTCTTTGTGGTTTATAGCCATTCAAAAGAAATTATCCTAAGAATTCATAGAGAAGAAACCAATTTTTTTGTTTTTTTTAATAAAGCTTTTTATTTGTATAACATATGTATGGGTAGTTCCCCAGCATTGATCTTTACAAAGCTTTACATTACAAATTTTACCCCCAGTCCCCTCCCCTCCCCTAGATGGCAGGAAGTCCACTACATGTTAATTATGTTAAAATACCTGACAAGTTGTGCAAGAAAAATCCTATCTACAAGGAAAAAAAAAAAGAAAATCAGAGAAAGGAAACACAATGCAAGCAAACCTCAATAAAGAGCATGAAAATGTTATGTTGTGATCCATATTTCATATCCCTCCCTCTGGGTGTATATGGTTTTCTTCACTGAACAATTGGAACTGGTTTGAGACAATTCTTTGTTGCAGAGAGTCATGTCCATTAGAATTGATCATCATGTAATACTGTTGTTGCTGTATATAATGATCTCCTGGTTCTGCTCGTTTCACTCAGCATCAGTTCATGCAAGTCTCTCCAGGCCTCTCTGAAATTGTCCTGCTGGTTGTTTCTTACAGAGCAATAATATTCCATAACATTCATATACCATAATTTATTCAGCCACTCTTCAATTGATGGGCATCCATTCAGTTTCCAGTTTCTAGCCACTACAAAAAGGGCTTCCACAAACATTCTTGCACATGTGGGTCCCTTTCCCTTCTCTAAGATCTCTTTGGGATATAGGCCCAATAGAAACACTGCTGGGTCAAAGGGTATGCACAGTTTGATAACTTTTTGAGCATAGTTCCAAATTACTCTCCAGAATGGTTGGATCCGTTCACAATTCCACCAACAATGTATTAGTGTCCCAGTTTTCCCACATCCCCTCCAACATTCATCATTATCTTTTCCTGTCATTTTAGCCAATCTGACAGGTGTGTAGTGGTACCTCAGAGTTGTCTTAATTTGCATTTCTCTGATCAATAGTGATTTGGAGCAACTTTTCATATGACTAGAGATGGTTTTAATTTCATCATCTGAAAATTGTCTGTTCATATCACTTGACCATTTATCGATTGGAGAATGGCTTGAATTCTTATAAATATGAGACAATTCTCTATATATTTTAGAAATGAGGCTTTTATCAGAACCATTAAATGTAAAGATGATTTCCCAATTTGATGCTTCCCTCCTAATCTTGTCTGCATTAGTTTTATTTGTACAGAAACTTTTTAACTTAATATAATCAAAATTATCTATCTGGTGTTCAATTAGGAGTTCCAGGTCTTCTTTGGACATAAATTTATTCCATCTCCACAGGTCTGAGAGGTAAACTATACTACGTTCCTCTAATTTGCTTACAATATCACTCTTTATATCTAGATCATGAACCCATTTAGATCTTATCTTGGTATGTGGTGTTAGGTATGGGTCAAGCCCTAATTTCTTCCACACTAGTTTCCAATTTTCCCAGCAGTTTTTGCCGAATAGTGAGTACTTATCCCAAAAGCTGGGGTCTTTGGGTTTATCGAACACTAAATTGTTAAAGTTATTGCCTAGATTGTCCTGATAACCTATCCTATGCCACTGGTTGACTGCTCTATTTCTTAGCCAGTACCAAATGGTTTTGCTGACTGCTGCTTTATAATATAGTTTTAGATCTGGTACAGCAAGGCCACCTTCATCTGCCTTTTTTTTTCATGAATCCCCTTGAAATCCTTGACCTTTTGTTCTTCCAAATGAACTTTGCTACTATTTTTTCTAGATCTGTAAAATAATTTCTTGGGAGTTTGATTGGTATTGCACTAAATAAGTAGATTAGTTTGGGTAGTATTGTCATTTTTATTATATTTGCTCTGCCTACCCATGAGCACTTAATGTTTTTTGAAACCAAATTTTTTTAAAAAATGCCTATTGTATAAATTATGAGATTCATTTATATGGACAATTCATTGGGTCAGTTAATCAATATATGTTTTTTAGCAATTGTAGGTGGACAATAAGCAGTTTCTAAAAATAATTAGCTAATTGATATCAATTGATAGTCTAGAAGGAAGTACACTGATGGGGGTTGGTGAGTTATAGTTTTATAAAAGACACCCTTCCTCATACTTTCTTACAGTTAGCTCTAGAACTCTGAGAACAAATGTCATATCAAGATCTGGGGACTCAACCTGCCAGGGTGAGGGGGTTTGGGAGAATAGCACTAAAGCTGGTGAAAGGAGAATGTGTTTATATATGAGTATATAAGATACACACATATATATGCATACACACATATACATATACATATTTCTAATATATATACACATACATATAAACTTATAGCTTAAAACAACAATTTTAGCATTAGAGTCTCTGGAATAGCTAGGTATATAATAATAATAATAATAATACAATTATGTATATATAATGTATGTGCATTTATATAGTGTTTACTATGTGTCAGGCACTGTGCTAAATACTTTATAATTATCATCATATTTGATTTTCACAATAACTCTAAGAAGTGGGTGTTATCATTATCCACATTTTACAGATGAGGAACTTGAGAAAGATCATAGTTAAATGACTTATCCAGGATCACATGGTTAGTAAGTTCCTAAGGTGATATTTGAACTCCACTGTTCTGTCCATGGTGCTACTTAGATTCTCCAAGGTCCATCGGAATAAACATTTAGCGTCACAGAATCTCCAAGTTAGGAGGAACCTGAGATAGTTAGAAGGAACTTCTTGAGATTATCTACCTAACAAGTATTCACTCTACAACATACCTGGCAAAACTTGACTTGAAGACTTCCAAGGAGAGAAAACTAATAAGTTCTAAAATATATTGGGTTAGCTCCTGCATGTTGTAGGGTACTTAATAACTTCTTGTTGACTGAACTGGTAAAGAAGGACTCTGATCTAATCTTACTGTCATGGGGATTCTGCTGCTTAAGCACTAAGACTTCAAGTCAGAAAGTCCTACAGTCAAATTTCATCTTAGATACTTAGTCGCTTATAATGACAGAGTATGGTTTAACTGCTTAAATACTACAAGTCTCAGTCTCTTGTGAAAAATGAAAGGGTTATATTAGACCACTTCCTTTGTCCCTTTCAGTTCAATCATCATCATCAAAACACATTTGTTAAAATATTTCAATTCAATTCAAAAGATATTTTTGTGCTTCCTATAAGACATAGTATGAGAATATGGTCCTGAAATAGGTATGGAAAAGAATTGAATAGGTATGCCCCCCATACAGGTAGGTAGAGTACTAGGCCTCTAACTATAAAAACCTGAGTTCAAATATGGCTTCAGACACTTAGTAGCTGTTTGACACTGGGCAAGTCCCTTAATCTCAATCTTTTTTTTTTCTTATCTGTAAAATGGGAATAATAATGGTATGTACCTCTCAGGATTTTTGTGAGAATAAAATGAGATATTTGCAAAATGCTTATCACTGTGTCTTTACATTTTGTTGTTGTTCAGTCATTTTCAATCTTGTCTGATTGCCAGTAACCCCACCTGGGGTTTTCTTGGCAAAGATCCTGGAGTGCTTTGCCATTTCCTTCTGCAGCTCATTTTATAGATATGGAAACTGAGGCAAAGTTAAATGACTTGTCCAGGGTCACACAATTAGTGTCTGAGGCCAGATCTGAATTTGGGTATTCCTGACTCCCGTATCCTCTAACTATTACATAGCAGGCACCTAATAAATGCTTGTCTTTTTTCTTCCCTCCCATCCTGCAGGGGCTTATAGCCTAGTTAGAGAAACAACAGTGAATTGGAGTAAGACTGTTATATTTTTGATTGTGTGACAGACTGGATCTTCATCAAAGGCTCAGATCCATAGCAGAAGCCCCATTATTCAATGGAAAGGGATAATTTGCTAGGGGTTTTTGCTACCCTATCTCAACTCACTGAGGTAAAAGATAGAGAGGAGAACAGATAACTTAATCTACTCTACTGCTTAACACATGCAACTTCTTAAATCTCTCAGCCACCAAGGGCAAATTTACTAACGGTATGACTCCCAGTAAATGAATTAACCTCTGCCTGCCTCAGTTTCCTCAGTTATATGCCTCAGTTATAATGGAGATCACAATAGTCAACACCTACCTCATAGAATTATTGTTGTAAATATTAAATAAGATAACATACAGCACTTAGAAAAATGTCTGCTGCTTAATACTCATTCCCCTTCTCTTATTAATTGGAGATTTTAGGTTAGAAATTAGAGGTCATCTAGAGCTATCTCCTCATTTTACACCCAGAAAAACAGAGGTCCAGTCAGGGGACATGTAAGTCATACAGGTAGCAAGTCTTGAAGTCAAGATTTGAACCCAAGTTCTCTAATTCAAAATCTAGTACTACTTGCACTGTACCATTTTATATTCATCTCAAACTGTTTTGGAATCGTGGCCACATCCATTATTTCAGAAACACTCATAACAAGAAGAGTCCAGATTCACTTAAAGGGGTTTCTTACTTATCAGATTTTGCAGCCATGATCTGGAAACTGTGGAAAATCATTTGACTCTACCTTGTATAATGGCTGTCAACACCTCTAGCAAAAACACAGTTTGCAGAGTTAAAGAATAGAAGTTTTGTAAAGAGACTGGAAGAAAACAGAATCCACTATTAAAAAAAAAACATTTTAACAAGCATTTGTTAAATATGTATTTCATACCAGTAATTAGTTAAGCATGGAGAATACAGGGTTCCTCCCCTCAAGGAACTCTTGATTCTAATGGGAGAGACTTTATACAAAGAATATGTACACACAAATATATACGGTGTAAATAGGAAGTAATCTCAAAGGGAAGGTTCAAAAATAGTGGACCTTAGAAAACAGCCTCATTTTCCACCCATATCAATGGGATGCCCTGAGAAAGCATTTCTATTGCTCCTTACCCTGAAGAAAAAGGGAAGCGCCAATGGGAATGCAGTATACGTTAGCATTTTTTCTGTATATCCCCAAGTGTAATAGAGATTTTTCAGTCACTCTAAATTGGCAGACATTTTTTTATGGAATTTGGCTGAGAAAGAGAGGAGAGATATGGGATGATAACTTGAGGTCACCTATAGAGAAATTTGGTATTTTTTATTTGTTTTTAGATGGGAGAGGCTCAAGCATGTTTGTAGGCAGTAGGGAAGGAATCAGTAGGAATGTGTGCTGGATTGGGGGAAGCATTAATGTTGGCATAAGTTTTATATATCCATGATCTAAACAAATATTTATTAAACAATGAATTTTGCACTAGGCACCTTGGAGGATATAATGAAGTATGGCGTGGTCCTTGCCCTCTAGAAATTTACAACCTGGTGATGGACATAAGGGGGCATCTAGGTGGTGCAGTGGAGAGAATATGGGGCCTAAAGTCAGAATGATGCACTCTTTTGATATCAAATCTGGCTTCAAACACTGACTGTGGGACCCTGGGCAAATCCCTTAACCCTGTTGGCTTCAGTTTTCTCGTCTGTCAAATGAACTGAAGAAGTAAATGGCAGATCATTCCAGTGTCTTTGCCAAAAACAAATAAACAAACAAACAAACATATGTGGTCACAAAGAAACTTGGAGTAAGAGGAACTGAGTTCAAATCTTATCTCTAATATACTGTTCATATAACCTTAGTCATGTCTTTACCAATAAAATGGAGGCAAAGAAAGAGGGACATGTGTATAAAGAATAGCAAATAGGCTAATTCAACTAGAACTGAGAGTGTGAAATTAATCCAGAAAAACAGCTTATGTTTTATCTTAAAGATAACAGGGAACCATTGGAGCTTCTTGAACAGGGAGGTGACAGATTCAGATCTAAGCTTTAGGAATATCAATTTGGCAATTGTATATCAAAGAACTCTGTAGATGGCTCCATATTTTCTCCCTTCCCCCTATTGGGTTAATTCCTATTCCTATCCTATATAAGTATTTATGTTTTGGTCAACATATTAAATGCATTTCACGTAAATGAGGTCTGTGCAAACTATGTTTATTTTTCTTGGCTATTCCTTTCACATGCTAATATAGCTGGTTTTCCACACAGGAATTCACAGTGATTCTAAATTGTGACCAGACCCTAAAATAACATCCATTCTCAAAGATAACCTACCCACCCTTAGAGATAGCATTTTCCTGATAATACCCCTGACTCTATTTTGTAGGGCTGCCAGTAGTTTATTGGCATTATAATGTGAATCTCTCTCCATTAGGGACTGAGCTAAGATCACCAAACTATTTCCCATCCATCCTTTTTGGGCTTTGAATCACAAAAGTAGTAGAAGGCTCAGCATGATATCTTAACTGAAACAAGCAATTTCTCAATTAAACAGAAGTAAATAGAGGTTACAACGTGTTCCTTAATTAAATAGATGTAAATGCCCTATCATTCTGCTCTCAACACACATCAATTGTATATCATTTCATATTACCATTCACCCAGTGGAAATGGAAATTGGGATATTCCACTTTGGTCCAATTCTCTTGTGTCTGCCTGCTGGGCTGGGTGTTCAATCATGAATATTTACTTACTGATTAACAGACTGTCGCCAATGCCCACATGCCCTTCTTTACTACTGTTCTGCAGCAAGCTTTTGCCTTTGGCAGGTCGGTGTAGAGTATGTGATGGAGGCGGATGAAACAATCTCATCAGAAGCAAACAATTTTGCCTTTGCCCAAGCATTGCGTCTTGGAACCTGTCTTATTCGAATGGCACACAGATGCACCGGGTGGAGATAATGAGCCTCCTGAGCCCTCTGTGTCAATGAGAACTGAATGATGCTCCAAGCCGAAGAGCCAAATGCACACTTTTTTTTTCCAAACCCAATCTTGGGTTTGACAACTTTCTGCATCTGCAATTTGGAAACAATCCTGGGGACCAATCTAAAGAGGGTAAAATCTACCAGATCCAAATGTTGGTCCTTTTGAAAAGTGATTCCTTCCCATTCCACAGTGAGTTGAACATTTGACCAGGCTATTTAAAAAGATATCAGAAGAGGGAAAAAATAACCTGTAAATAAGCAATGCTGCAATCACATTTATGCAGACTTCTGGTTTATTTCAGTAAGGCCCCCTATAATTTGGATAACTAGCTATCAATGACTTTCAGTGGATTATTGTAATATTTTAACTGTCTTATTCTTAATTGGACCAGAATCCATCTCAACCTATTTCTAGAAATTTTAGTCCTACTTTCCTAGGGTATTAGGAATAAATTGAGATGGATCATATTCTAATCAGAAATTCTGATTAAGGCAATCATTTTTGTAAGACAATCTTGTCCTACTAAATGATTGCTAGGAATATCTGAAAGTCAATATGATGGAGGTATCAAAATGGATAAGGTTAGTTGCAAAGGGGAAGGAATGTCATCATAATTCACCTACCATACCATTCCACTATAACTTGCTTCATAGAAATCTATTTATTTCTCAGTGCTCCAAAAAAAGCAATACACATTTAGGAGACTGGGTCTGGGGGACTTTGGTTATTATTATCATATAGTAAACAAAATCCACAAATACCCATACTTCTAAGTGTTTTTAATATACTTTCAAGAAATTTGTTTTCTTTATTTTAGATAATATTTTATTTTGTATCCAACTACATGGTAAAACAATTTTTGACATTTGTGATTTCTAAGCTTTGATTTTTTAAATCTATCCCTCCCTTCAACTCTCCCTTCCCTGAAATCATAAACAACGATATGTTGGAATATGTGCAATCATGTAAAACACAAGAAATTTCTCTTTTCATGTACTCCTAAGGGAAGTACAAGAACTTAATTCTGTAATTTCCATAAACACCTTGAACCCAAAGAACCACAAAAAAAGTTTTCTAAAGCTCAGGATATTTAAATATATAAGCTCTGGCTCCCATTTTCCCCTCTCCATAGAAGATTCTGTTTTAATCACATATAATCATTAAGCCAAGAACTAAATCTCAGGAAATCAATTTCCTAAAGTCATGTATGTGAGTTGGAAGGAGTAGCAAAGCAGAAGAAAACATTTAAAATGACAGTTGTCACAGTTTTGGAAAGAGGTGAAAAAGACCTTTCTCCCCAAGGTAGTATATTAATCTATGGTATCAAAAAGAACTTCCATTTTTAGAGCATAGCAAAAGAGAATCCACTTTTATCCTTCCAGTTGCCATAAGCATAAAGTATCTCTAGAAGCAGCTAGCTGGTGCAATAGATGGAGTACTGGACCAGGAGTCAAGATCTGAATTGAAAACCTGCCTTAGATACTTATCAGCTATATGACTCTGGGCAAATCACTTAACCTCTGCTCTCAGTCTCCTCATCAATAAAATGGATAATAATAGTACCTTCTTCCCAGGGTGGTTATAAAAATAAAATGAGGTAAGTGTTAGTCTAGCCAACAAGAAGATTCACATAAAAATGTATAAAACAATAGTAGACTTTTTGCTAATCTTCTTGTTTTTGAAAACAACTATTTTTCATTAAAATGTGTTATGTTAATATAGAGAGCTTATTATTATTATTTTTAATGAATTAATATTTTAAAATCTTATCAATTTTAATTTTTAATGTGGTAAACATTGATAGAAATGGCCCACATAAAGAAAAGTTATCTTGGGATCTCGATAATTGTTAAGACTTTAAAAGAATCCTGATATTTTGAGAACTGCCCCTCCATAATATCCCTATGAGCCCCAGTCTCTTTTCCAAACTTGAATCATGGGGCAGCTAGGTGGTGCAGTGGATAGAGCACCAGTCCTGAAGTCAGGAGGACCTGAGTTCAAATTTGGTCTCAGACACTTAACATGTCCTAGCTGTGTGACCCTGGACAAGTCACTTAACCCCAATTGCTTCAGCAAAAAGCAAAAAAGAAAAAGCAAAAAAGAATCACACATCAGCTGTCTATTGGATATCTTGAACTATTTGTCTTTTATAGCCTTCCCAAAATCAACATATTCAAAACAACTCATTATTTTTTGTCACCCAATTTTTCCTTTTTTTTTTTTAACTTACAGATTTCTGTCCACGGAACAAACATTGTTTCAGATAATCAAGTTCATAACCCATGTCATTCTCCCCAGCATAATATAGGTCCTCCTTATTTAGACTATTGTGATAGGTTGCTTTAAATATATCTATATAACTACATATATAGATAGACATAGTATCTTATGTTTTTACATTTCCAAAATTTTCCCCTTTATCTCTCCTTTCTTCCCTATCCCAGAGAGCCATCTTATATGACAATAATTTTTTACACTAGGCTTCTAACTGGTCTCCCTGCCTCCAGTTTCCCCTCACTCCAATCTATTTTCCACATAGCTACTGAAATGATTTCATTAAAGCATTATTAGGACCATATCACTCTGTTGGAGGCTGTTCTGATACCACCACTCTCATTTTAAGTTCAAAATTGGTACAAAATGATGTACTCACAAATCACTGAAAAGTTAACAAAAGGTTTATCCTGCCAACTATTAATATTTTCTTCCTTTTCAGGAGACTGAAACTAGGAAACAATGTTCTTATACTTCTGGACCCTCCTGGTGGCTCTAGCCACCAGGCTAGATTTTTTAAATCTCTTCCATTTTTAAATTTTTTAAATCCTAATCAGTTTCAGTGCCATCAAGAAATCATGAGATAGTAGAATGGTAGACAGGGGTGGGAGAGAGCTTGCCCAAAGAATATGCAAATTAGCTTCACTGGAGGTAGCCCTTTGGTCTTCCAATGAAAATGAGGATGATCATCAGGTCAGGATAAGATTAAGATATGGTAACTCCAATGGTCTTCAGAAATAGGTTGAATTTACCATTCTGGAGAGCAATTTGGAGCTATGCTCAAAAAGTTATCAATCTGTGCATACCCTTTGACCCAGCAGTGTTTCTACTAGGCCTATATCCCAAAGAGATCTTAGAAGAGGGAAAGGGACCCATATGAGCAAGAAGCCACATGTTTGTGGCAGCCCTTTTTGTAGTGGCTAGAAACTGGAAACTGAAGGGATGCCCATCAATTGGAGAGTGGCTGAATAAATTATGCTATATTTATGTTATGGAATATTATTGCTCTGTAAGAAACGACCAACAGGACAATTTCAGAGAGGCCTGGAGAGACTTGCATGAACTGATGCTGAGTGAAACGAGCAGAGCCAGGAGATCATCATACACAGCAACAACAGTATTACATGATGATCAATTCTGATGGACATGGCTCTCTGCAACAAAGAATTGTCTCAAACCAGTTCCACTTGTTCACTGAAGAAAACCATATACACCCTGAGAGAGGGATATGAAATATGGACCACAACATAACATATTCATGATCTGTATTGATATTTGCTTGCATTATGTTGCCTTTCTCTGATTTTCTTTTTTTTCTTGCATAACTTGTCAAGTAATTCAACATTATTAACGTGTCATGGACTTCCTGCCATTTAGGGGAGGAGAGGGGACTGGGGGTAAAATTTGTAATGAAAAGCTTTGTAAAGATCAATGCTGGGGAACTACCCATACATATGTTATACAAATAAAAAGCTTTAATTAAAAAAAAAAAGAAGTGAAAGAAGACCAAACAAGCTGATATCCTGGGAGAATATGGAGAAGTCTAAAGAATGAATATGAAAATAAGCAACAAAGGCCTCTTCAAAGTGACAACTCAGGGAGTAGAGACCTCAGGTTTCCTTAATTATTATTTAGTACCTCCAGTTTAGTTAGATGCCATTCTCCTGGTCTGTTACTTTTTTCTCTTGTAAACTGGAAAATATTTAATACTATCTGTGTTCCTTACTCTTAGGTCAATATTTATCTGCCTCATTTTTTTTGCAAACCTATACCTACAATTTTATGTGTCTATATTTTTGTCATTGAAAACTGTGAGTTCACCATCATATAGTGCTCTATGGTTAACAAAGTGCTTTACATACATCATCTCAAGTGATTTTCCCAATAAACTTTGGTTTTCTTAATTAAAAAAAAAAAGAAATAGGTTGAGTTTAAGGGGGCCACAATGCCAATGACTGGGACTTTTTGCCTTGATGTAACCAGGAAGCTATGCCAGAGAAGCTGTGGCCAGTTAGGTATTAGGGAAAATTTCATCTCCATTTAGGGAAAGCTAGGTGATACAGTGGATAGAGCACTGGGTTTAGAATAAAAAAGGTTCATCTTCAGGAGTACAAAACATGCCTTCAGATGCTTACTATCTGTGTGCCTCTGGACAAGTCACATAAACTCTGTTTTCCTCTCTATAAAAATGATCTGGAAAAAGAAATGGGGTTACAAAGATTCAGACATCACTGGAAAAAAATGAACAACAAATCCCTGTCCTCAAAGAAAAGGAGGAAAAATCTGTGCCTGACCTTCCCTGTGTTTTAGGTGGAAGAGAAACAAGATTATAAAAGTCTGGTAAATATTAGTCCAATCACATACCACTACAAAATAAATTTCAGAGATTTTCTAACACCTCAAGATATAATACAAATTCCTCTATTTGATTTTTAAAGTTCACCATCTGGCCCCACTCTACCCTCCATCCAATCAAATTGGCTTTTTGGTTGTTACTCATACATGCCACGCCATCTTGTTTTCCTTGCTTGGGATGTATTCTCTCCTTTTTTCAGCCTCTTGGAATACCTAGCTTCATTCAAGATTCAACTCAAGGGCCACCTTCCACATCAGGCCTTTGCTGTTCCCCTAGTAATCACCTTCCTCCATCATCCCCACAAAGCCAATTTTCATGTGTGTTTTGTGAATATGAATATATTTATGCATTTTCCTATATGTATAAATATGTATATATGTACTTCTCTATATTTGTCTCTTCCATTAAAGTGGAAGTTTCTTGAGGTCCTGACCTCAAGACTGTTTAGCTTTTAAGTTGTTTTTCCAGTGTCTGGCATAATGCCTTCAACACATTAGGTACTTAATAGAAGTTTAGTGAATTGAATACTGGCTCTTCTGAGTAGATGTGGAGTCTTTGGCAAGCCATCTCTTTATGCTTCAGGTTTCCTCTTCTATGAAATGAGTGGGCTAAGCCAGATAGTAGCATAAAAGATATCAAGATATATTGCATAGGACATTGTATTTGGAGTCAGGAAGACCTCAATTTGCATTAGAGTGAGCAAGTCATAACCTCTCTGAGGTTCAGTTTCCCCATCTGTGTGACAGACATAATAATATTGTCTACCTGGAAGAGTTATAAGGCTCAAATGGGATAATATATGCAAAGCATTTTAGAAATCTTAAAGTGTTATGGAAATATAATCTGTTATTACTAGGGCTTTTAAAGTTACTGCCAGCTCTGACATTTTATTATTTCCTTCCATTAAAGGTTTTTTTTTTTTTTCCAGTTTCCTTTGCTGTGGCTGCAACAGTCAGCCAATATTATCCTGCCATAGCTTTCTAATATCCTCACCCATTGGAAAGCCTTCTACTCCTTGGCTACATGTCTTTCCAAAGCTTTTTAAGCAAGAGGCAGTAAGGAATATTCTTTCTGCTATGTATTACATTTAGTCAAAGAGAATCAAATCAGGCCCTACCACTTTGCATTTGGGGGAGTGATCAGCAATAATGATGAGTAGAGTTTGAGTTTGAAGGAGTTAGAGAAATTTCTTACAGATTATTATTGAACTAAATTTCATCTACTCTCCTTGCTTCATCTCTCACACTTCCATGTAGCTGATTTCCAATTCCTTTTACTCAAACTTCCTTCTAGGGGTGGAGCCATGGTGGCGGAGATCAGACAGGAGTCTCTGTAACCTCCTCTAACCTCTCCTCAAACCAACAAAATATGAAGCCTCTAGACTGATTTTGAAGCAAAAAATCCACAATATCTGGAGGACAATACGATTCTAGAAGAAGATACTCTGGAAGAACTTCAAAACAGGTCTGTTTTAATTGGACAGGGGGGTGGTCTGCTGAACCCAGACTGCAGCACAGGGAGACCAGGACAGGGAGCTGGAATAGGAGTTGGAATAGGAGTGGGAGCGTTGTGCTTTTCACACACCTGGGAGTCTTCCGGGGGCCTCTTGGACTAATCTGTCCTGATTGTGGGCAGGTGGTTTGGAGGGTCTGCCTTTTGTGGGGGGTAGATTGTGAACCACTGAACCCCTGATGAGCATCGGACCTAGTTGCCATTACACAGCACCCTAGGGCGATCAATCAATCAACAGGACTGATCAGCACCAGAAATAATTCAATCAGCAGAACTGCCCAGTACCTGAAATAATTCAATCAGCAGAACTGCCCCAGGGTGAACTAAAGCAGAACTGCCCAGCACCTGACATAATTCAATCAGCAGAACTGCCCAGTTCTTGAAATAACTCAATCAGCAGAACTGCCCCAGGACAAATTAAAGCAGCTGTCCCACCTTTGCCTTAAACAGACCCCACACCTTTAAAAAAAATGAATAAAAAACCAAAAAGAGCTCTCATCATAGACAACTTCTATGGAGAGAGGGAAGAACAGACTTCAAATCCTGAGGCCCTGAAAGGTAAAGCAACTCCAGAAAAAGCCCCAAAGAGAGACATAAACTGGTCTCCATGTCACAAGGCTTTCTTTGAAGATTACATAAAAAATCTTAAAAGAGAGTTAGAAGAAACATGGGGAAACGAAATGAGATCACTGCAAAATAAAATGGAAAAAATGGAAAAAGAATGCAATGAACAAAAAAAATGTAATTGGTCAATTGCAAAAGGAACTAAAAACAGCAACTGAAGAAAATAAGACATTAAAAATTAGAATCGAACAATTGGAAATGAATGACTCATCAAGACTTCAAGAATCAGTAAAACAAAAACAAAAAAATGAAAAGATAGAGAAAAACATGAAATATCTCCTAGGAAAAACAACTGACCTGGAAAATAGATCTAGGAGAGACAATCTAAGGATTATAGGGCTTCCTGAAAGCCATGATGAAAAAAAGAACCTAGACACTATCTTCCAGGAAATCATAAAAGAAAACTGCCATGATATTTTAGACCCAGAAGGCAAAATACTCCTTGAAACAATCCACCAATCACCTCCTGAAAGAAACCCAAAAATTAAATCCCCCAGAAATATCATGGCTAAATTCCAGAACTATCACACCAAGGAAAAGATATTACTAGAAGCCAGAAAGAAACAATTTAAATATCGGAGAGCCACAATTAGGATCACACAGGACCTAGCAGCTTCTACTTTGAAGGATCGAAGGGCCTGGAATCAGATATTCTGAAGGGCAAAGAAACTTGGATTACAGCCAAGAATAAGTTACCCAGTTAGAATGAGCATTATCTTCCAGGGAAGAAGATGGTCATTCAATGATATAGGAGAATTTCACCTATTTCTACTGAAAAGACCAGAACTGAACAAAAAATTTGATCTACAAACACAGAACACAAGAGAAACATAAAAAGGTAACAAGAAAAAAAAAAACTCTTGAGAACTATATTTATGTTATAGATACTTATACAATGAGGGTTGATTTTGTGAATCTATTATTACATTATGATTATGATATGATTACTGTGATTTTATGATTATTATGATATGATAAACTGAAAAAGAAATTAGAGGTAGAAAAGGGATAACACTGGAAGAAGAGGAAAAGGAGAAAAAATAAGGGAAATTACAACACATGCAGAGGCAAAGAAAACCTATAATGATTGAGGGGAAAAAAGGGAGGGGAATGAGAATTGGGTTAATCTCCATTTCATCAGATTTGGCTCAGAGGGAATAATAGACGTACTTATAAAAAAACAGGAGGGAAAGGGGGGAAAAAAGGGGTGGGTGGGGCTCTAAAGGGGAAGGATTGTTTGAGGGAAGTGGTTATCAAAAGCAAAATAGTAGGAAGGAGGGAAAGGGGATAAGAAAGAGAAAAGCATAACCTAGGGTAAATAAGATGGCAGGAAATACAGAATTAGTTATTTTAACTGTGAATGTGAATGGAATGAACTCTCCCTTAAAGCAGAAGCAGATAGCAGACTGGATTAAAAACCAGAATCCAACAATATGTTGCCTACAAGAAACACATCTAAAACATAGAGATACATATAGGGTGAAGGTAAAAGGCTGGAGCAGAATCTATTATGCTTCAGGTGAACAAAAAAAAAGCAGGGGTAGCAATCCTGATCTCAGACCAAGTAAAAGCAAAGATAGATTTCATTAAAAGAGACAAAGAAGGAAATTATATCTTCCTAAAGGGTACCATAGATAATGAAGCAATATCAATACTAAACATATATGCACCAAGTGGTATAGCATGGAAATTCCTAGAGGAAAAGTTCAGAGAGATGCAAGAAGAAATAGACAGCAAAACTATAATAGTGGGGGATCTCAACCTCCCTCTCTCAGAACTTGATAAATCAAACCACAAAATAAATAAGAAAGAAGTTAAGGAGGTAAACAAAATGTTAGAAAAGTTAGGTATGATAGATCTTTGGAGGAAATTAAATGGAGACAGAAAAGAGTTTACTTTTTTCTCAGCAGTCCATGGAACTTATACAAAAATTGACCATGTGTTAGGACACAAAAACCTCAAAATCAAATGCAGGAAGGCAGAAATAATAAATGTATTTTTTTCAGATCATGACGGAATAAAAATCACATGCAATATAAGGCCAGGAGAAAATAGACCAAAAACCAATTGGAAACTAAATAATTTTATCCTAAAGAATGAGTGGGTGAAACAGCAAATTACAGACACAATTACTAATTTCATCCAAGAGAATGACAATAATGAGACAACATACCAAAATTTGTGGGATACAGCCAAAGCGGTAATAAGGGGAAATTTTATATCTCTAGATGCTTATTTGCATAAAATAGAGAAAGAGAAAATCAATGAATTGGGCTTGCAACTAAAAAAGCTAGAGAAAGAACAAATTAAAAACCCCCCAATCAAATACCAAACTTGAAATCCCAATTCCTTTTACTCTAGTACCGCATCTTCAACTAAATTGCTAGACATTCATACTTTGAACATCTCATTGGTACTCTAGGCTAACCAAGTCTACAGATGAATGGATTATTTCCTCCCTGTCCTGATTTCCCTGGTTCTATCTATTGTACCATCATCAATCTCTCTGTCAGCTAATGTTTGATTCTTCCCTTTCCCAATCTGATTGTATTTAATTGGGCACCAAAGTCTATTGATTTTTCCCACAAAATATCTTTTATACATCCCTTCCTTTTTACTATCATTGACACAACTTTAGTGGACTAGTGAAATACTTCCAAACCAACCTCTCTTTTCCCAATCTCTACTTTAATTGCAGAATTACTATCTTAATTGTAAACAACTTTACAGACCACACAACCCTGCCCTTCCCCATATCTCCCTTTTACAGATGAAGAATTCAAAACTTTGAGAGATTGACTTATCTAATTGTCTTATCTGAAGTCACACAGCTTGTTAGTAGCAGAGTTGTGATTTAAACTCAAGTATTCTAACAAGTTCAATATTCCTTCTATTAGACTCTCTCTCTCTCTCTCCCCCTCTACCTACTACCACCTTTTTAATATTTTGGGGGGGAGAAGGGAAAGTAATCAGGGTTAAGTGACTTGCCCAGAGTCTTACTCCTAAAAAATGTCTGAGGTTAGATTTGAATTTAGGTTTTCTTGACTCCATAGCTGGTGTACTATCCACTGTGTCACTTAGCAGCCTGGACTTCTTTAGTCTTAACCTTTAATCATACCACATCTCAGTCTAAAAAGATTCCATATAGGACAAAGTCCAAATTTCTTACCCCCTCATTAAAGGCCTGCTACAGTCAGATCCCATCTGACTTTTCCAACCTTATCTTCCATTATTCCTCTAAAGCAAACATTCTTAACTTGGAAATCCATGAAAATGATTTTTTAAAAAACTTTTTATAACTATATTTCAATATAATTTGTTTTTCTTTGTAAACCTATGCATTATATGCATTTAAAAACATCATTCTGAGAAGGAGTCCAAAAGTTTCACTAGACTGCCAAAAAAGGACTTGAAAAAGATGAAGAACCCCTTTCCTCACATTAACCCTCTGACTATATCCAAAATAATTTCAACTGTTCCCTAAATTTGTCCTTCATGTTCTTACAACCTAAAAGTTATATTAAAAAATAAAACTCTAGTGCAAGGGTACAGTGTGTGTATATTTAATTTTAAAATTACTTTTTAATTGTATTTTAATATAATTAGCTCCCTTTATAATCCTATATATTTTATTTTATTCATTTAAAACCTTGTTTCTGAGAAAGGGTTCTAGGTTTCACCAGACTAATAGGGCTCATGATGCTAAAATGGTTAAGAAAAACCTGCCTTCTAGGTTATCATAACCATCACATAGTAGCACAAGAATCCTCTCTGTAACATCCGTCTCTATTTCCCCAACAAATATTTATCCATTCTCTATCTGAAGGCACCTAGTAATGAGGTACCTGCTACCTCTCAGGCTTGCTCTACCTTTGGATAGCTCTAATATTTAAGAAATTTTTCCTTCTCTTAAGTCTAAATTTGGCTCTCTCAAATTTCTGCCCATTACTGCAAATTCTGTTCTAAGTCAAGCAGAAAAATCTACATCTATAAAATCATTCATCAATACTTAAAGACATTTGTCAGGTTCTCCCTGAGCCTTTTCTTTTTCAGATTAAATATTTCCATCCCCATATGGCATGATATTGAAGATCTTAATTGGCTCAGTTTCCCACCTCTGGATATTTGCCATCTTACCAATGTCCTTCCCAAAATATGGTATTTTCTTTTGAATACAATACTTCATATCTAGTCTAACCAAGGCAGAAGAATAGGTTGGAGTTATTATCTTCTTAATCCTAGACACATTTTTTGAATATAGCCTAATAACACAAAAACTTTTGTGGCTGCCCTCTAAAACTGAGAAGAACCTGGCATAGCAGATAGAAGTCTAGTTTCAGCATCAAAAAGACCTGGGTTCAAGTCCTGATACATATTAGCTACATGACCCATGAGTAGTCAACTTCTGAGTACCATAAGCAACTCTAACAGAAGAGGTTAGAAAAGAGCTGCTTCTATGAAAAAATACACAAAGAAATTAACAGGTCCAGACAAAGAAAAAAAATCATACCAGTGATTCCTCTAAATTTGTCATTTATTAACATTCTTCCCTGCCAATTCTTTTATTCAAACTTTTCTTTACCCTTTCCTGATCTTGTCCTTGTGATATTGACCGAGATTGGTCATCCCAATTATTCTGAGTTCAACTGAATTTTGGTGGGGTGCTAAATTACCATTGATGTAGTTTTTATTTATGTTATTATCCTAGCTCTGTTTTCTTTTTTTTTTTAGCAAATTGTTTTTCTGCATTTAATAGTATTTTTTCCAATTACATGTAAAGATAGTTTTCAATATTCATTTTTGTAAGATTTCAAGTTCCAGGTTTTTCTACCTCTCTCCCTTACCTTCTTTTTTCCCAAAACAGCAAGCAATCTGATATAGGTTATACATGTGTAGTTATGTTATACATATTTCTACATTAGTCATGTTGTGACAGAAAAATTAGAACAAAAAGGAAAAACCATGAGAATGAGAAAACAAATAAAAAAATGAAAATTTTATGCTTCAGTCCGCATTCAGTCTTTATAGTTCTTTCCTTAGATGTGAATGGCATTTTCCATCACAAGTCTTTAGGAATTGTCTTGGGATCAACATATTGCTGAGAAGAACTAAGTCTATCATAGTTGATCATTACATACTGTTGCTGTTACTATACACAATGTTCTTCTGCTTCTGCTCACTTCACTCAGCGTCAGCTCATGTAAGTCTTTTCAGGTTTTTCTGAAATCTACCTGTTTATCAGGTATTCCATTACATTAATATACCACAACTTGTTCAATCATTCCCTAATTGATGAGTATCCCCTCAATTTCTAATTCCTTGCCATGAAAAAAAGTTAGGCTTTATTTCTTCACTTAATTCTATCCATTCTTCAATCTTCATTCTTTTTTTAAAAAAAGCTTTTTATTTTCAAAACATATGTACAGATAATTTGTCAACATTGACCCTTGCATAGTCTTGTGTTTCAGATTTTCCTCTCCTTCCCTCTACCCCCTCTCCTAGATGACAGGCAATTCAATATTTGTTATGTGTGTTAAAATATATATTAAATCCAACATGTGTAAACATAGTTATATACTTCTCTTGTTGCACCAAAAAAAATCAGACCAAAAAGGAAAAAAAATGAAAAAGAAAACAAAATGCAAGCAAACAACAACAAAAAGAGTGAGAATGTTATATTGTGATACACACTCAGTTCCCACAGTCCTCTCTCTGGGTTTAGATGGCTCTCTTCATCACAAGATGATTGGAAATGGTCTCAATCGTCTAATTGTTGGAAAGAGTCACGTTCATCAGAATTGATCGTTCTATAATATTGCTGTTGTCGTGTACAATGATCTCCTGGTTCTGCTCATTTCACTTCGCATCTGTTCGTGTAAGTCTCTCCAGGCCTCTCTGAAATCATCCTGCTGATCGTTTCTTATAGAACAATAATATTCCATAACATTCCTATACCATAATTTATTCAGTCATTCTCTAACTGATGGGCATCCGCTCAATCTTCATTCTTCATCTTTTTCTAACTACTCGTAGCCTATGTTAAACTATCTCTTCTCTTAACATCTACATACATTCTTCATTCATTCAATAACTATTCCATGCTTTCTAAGCTTATAATACTGTAAAAGGCATTATCTTAAACATACTATTTATGCCAATAATTTGTCCCATATCATATACTTACCGTGAGCTATATGAAAACTCAAATTATAAGTTATGTTTTTATGTGTATGAATGCATATGCCTAGTAGAATGCAAGCTGAGTGAAGGCAGAAATTATTTCATTTTTATCTTTTCATTCCTAATACCTAGGACAGGGCCTGGGACATTATAAGTACTTAATAGATGCTATTGATTGATTGCCTCACCTAGCAGGCCTATTTTCAGACAAAAAGTGAGACTCAAGAGCAGATGCTATTACTAATTGCTCTTTTCTTTCAGACAGCACCTGCCATATGGCCTCACTCTTGAGAGTTGTTCAAAAATGAATTTGTTGGCTTCAAAATAAAAATTACTGTTCAAGTTCATAAGGCAGATCTCTCCCTCTTTATAAATTCTCTTGTGGCAGAAATTTAGACATTTATCATTTGACTCATTTAGCAAAGATGTTTTTGCTTAGTAGGTAGAGTATCAGAAAGAAATCTGGGTTGCAATATCTCTCCAGCCATGAATAGCCATAAAACTTTGGAGAAGTCTTTATATTCTCAAGGACCTGCAAGAGGACTCACATTTCCTGTCTGAGAGGAGAATATAAGTAACTTTCATTCCAAGTTCTAGAATTCAGATTTATGTGACATTTTCAACTAACATCTTATCATAGTTCCAGGCTCCAGTATTGTGTAATGATTAAGCATTCCTAATACTTTGTTTAGCTTAAAAACTTTAAGATTCTAATTGACTCCCTAAAATGAGGATTTCATGGATAACAATAACAATGCTAATCATAGCTTGTATCTATATAATATTTTAGGGTTCACAAAGTACTTTATAAATGTTACTTCCTTTTCCTTGTAACAACTCTGAGAAGTATGCGCTATTATTATCCTCATTTTACAGATGAAAAACTGAGGCAGAAAAAGATTGAATGATTTGTCAAAAATTGTACATGTAGTAAAGAGGCTGTATTTGAACTCAATTTCAGCACTCTATCCATTGTGCTATTTAGTCACCTCATTATAGAATATAGCACAACTCCTAGAATGCAATATGGGGTAAAATATCAGGTATTTCCTCTATTGGTTACTTCCCTTAATGCTAATTAATGGATAATAAGATTTATGGATCAGTTGTCTATGTATTTGTTCCTAGTTCTTCTCTGTGAGAATAGACTGCCAGTGAATACTTTCAGTATTAGAATCACAATGAAATTATATTAAATATGTAATTAACTGTCTTAGCCAATCAGGAGTCAGATTTCTTACATATACATGAGTAGCACACAGAATCCCACAGCTATCCATCAGGGTAAAATCTCATTTGCCTTGGCCAGATATTAAGTTAGCTAGATACATATATACATATATTGATAATGTATACATATGTATATTTACTTAATGATGCTTTAGCACTGATTTTATATTTTAAAATCTTTATATAATTAAGGTTTTTTATTTTTCTACTTAAAATTGGTGATTAAATGGCCAAATATTCTCATAATACTTCAATATTTCAAGTATCTGTAATTTCATCAGTGTAAGTATTCCTTCCATAGAAGCACATCACATACCCTCTACAAGTCAAGTCAGTTGAGAATGTATTAAGCTCCTACTATGCACCAGTCACTATGCTTAGCCACAGAGATACATGGAGATAAGATACATGAAGATACAGACAAAACCACTTCATATCTCAAGGACCTCTCAGTCTGATGGGGGAGACAACAAGAAAGCAACTATATACAAACAAGAATGATATGGGAAAAACTGGATATAATCTCAGAGAGATAATGGGGATTGGGAAAGGTTCTTGCAGAAGGTAGAATTTGAAATGCTAGTTTTGAGATGAAATGAGAAAGAAGCTAGGGAAGATAGGAGGCAGAGATAAGGGGGAAGAGAGTTCCAATCGTAGGAGAAAGCCAGTGATTAACCTGAAAAACAGCAAGAAGATCAGTATAGGTCTATGGAGAGTAGAAGGTTATAAGAAGACTGGGAAGGCAGAAAGGGGCCAGGAATAAATGGCTTTAAAAGCTAAGTAGAGGGTTTTATATTTGATCCTGTAAGTAATAAGGAGCCACAGAAAGTATAATGGTCAGATCTGTAGTTTAGGAAAACCGCTTTGATGGGTTAATGGTCTTTGTGTTTTGCTGGAGAAAAAAAAAATCATCACCTAGTGGCCAAAATTTGAAAACAGCCTTCTCTTAATTTAACCAGCAAGCATTTACATATAGCAAGCCATCAACAGATCCCTGCTTCATCTTCTCAAGTTGTTAAGTCAATAAAAACCTACTTTGTATCATTATTTGTGGTCCATACACATAGCCTTCAATAACGTAGAACCATCTCCTTACCTCAATGAAGTATCAGAGTAGAATCTATGTTATCATTCTCCCACAATGAAAAGATTTCAAGCTTCATATCAGCCATAGATGAGCACATGAGCCATATCTGAGCACCAGTCTTAGTATGTTCAGAGAGGTTTATCTCCAGAGGATTGGTCACTAGGTGATGAACTATTTTTAAGTCATAAAACTCATTAAATTATTTACTAAAGAAGTTATAAAGAAGCTGTCATCTGCATTAAGGGAGTGTCTACACCCATTAATGCTGTGAGGCAAATGTCTAAATATTTTTAAATGAATTCTGAAAACTCAAGACTATTCTACATCCAACTTTAGAAGAAATGATTAAATAGATTGTCTGTGAACACTTGGAAAAGGCAACAATAATCAGTAACCAGCATAAATTCACAGAAAATAAATTGTTAAATTAGCATCATCTCCTTTTTTAAGAATGCTAGACTAACCATCAGGACAATGCTGTTAGATATAGTCCATCTATATTTTAGCAAAACATTTTCCCAATTCTCTAATATGTGCCTGTGGACAAGATACAGAGACATGGGTAGGGTGATATCAAAGCTATGTATAGTTATCACTGGTCACATAACTGTGCTCTCAGAGAATCTGATTTTGAATCAATGTTAATGAAACCTTCCTGTTAAGTAGACTTCTCTGGGTTGCCTTGTGAAAAAAAAAGTTTCCTCACAACTGGAGCTATTCAATATTATTCTTTTCAGTCATGTTCAACTCTTTGTGACCTTATTTGGGTTTTCTTGGTGAAGATATTGGAATGGTTTGCTATTTCCTTCTCCAGCTCATTTTATAGATGAGGAAACTGAAGCAGAGATAAGTAACTTGCCCAGGTTTACACAGCTAGTAATTATCTAATGCAAGATTGAACTCATGAAGAGGAGTCTTCCTGAATCTGAGCCCATTTCTCTGTCTGCTGCCCCATCTAGCTGCCCCAGAGGCTAAAAAGAGCATTCATCAGTGATATAATAAAGGGACTTCCTGCACAGGGCAATGATAAGAATAAATAGCCTCTAAAGTAGCTCCAACTCTGTAAATTGAGGATATTATGGTAAAATTTCTGAAAAATTGTTAACCATTTAGCAGATACTATCCAAAAAAAATCAAGAATTTTTTTCAAAAAAAATTGTAACTTTTTTGTTTTTGCTTTACTACTTAGTAGAAACCAAGGAGATGAGTCAACCTAATTATAGCATAAAACATCTTATCTGGGCATATGATGCGCTTCATTTGACTGAAACTGATTTGTAGAGGAACAGCTGACAGAATAATTGCTTAAAATATATATAATGTCTTAAATATTAGAAAGCATCCTAAATATTTTTTGATAATGACAAAGGTATAGCTCAAGAAATAAAAATTTCTCATGCATTTCCAACACCAAACAAAAAAAAAAAGAAAAAAAATCCAATTTAATTTCCTTCCATAGTAAAAATATCAACAACTTGCCACAGTCTGGTTTAATTTTAAACAATTTAATTCAGAATTAATTGACTTGTCTGCTGTACTGGCTTCATGGAAAGTCAGCTTCAAAACAAGTATTCATGGATGTCTTTCCCAATAGAATATAAGCTTCTGGGAGAAGGGGGAAGAAGTTTTCATTTTTTCTGTCTTTGCAGATCCTCCATTCTCCAGACAGCTCCATGAGAGAGGTGCTTAATAAATACTTGGTAAGATAAACTGATCTGAACTGAATAAATGCTAAATAACATTATAGTTTTGTTCTGCATTTGGAGCTGTAATCCTATGTCCAGATCTATGAAACAGATGTTAACAAACACTTGGTAAGTTGACTTGAATAAAATAAATGCTCAATGATTTTATTGCCTTGTTCTACATTTGGAACTCAAACTACCTGGAAATCTAACATCCTATGTCAGCTAGCTCCAACAAATTCTTCTCTGGTTCCTGTCTGGTGATGCTGCCAGTGGAGGACAAGACTGAGATTCCTGTTGTTAAACTTGATCATCAGCCGCTTCATGGAGGAAGGAGCAGGTACTAGCCAATGAACTTTCCACAAAGACAGTTGGCTTCCCATAGATGTCAATCCATAACCTTTACTGGTCTCTGTAGAGTCATTACATCCATTAGACTGTGGACTCAGCACTGCTTTAGCTCTTAAGTTAACACAACTGAGACTTTTTTTTTTACTTTCCTATTGGGAAGGAGCATATGCAATTTTAGTGATTTCTTAGATCATTCCATAAGTAAATCAAATATTCTTTCAAGTCCAGTTATCAAAATTGTGTCCTTTGATACCACATCTTCCATCAAACTGCAGTAACCCAGATCAACACATTTTAAACCTCCGCTATCTCCTAATATCATCCCAACTAGATAGAGTAATTAAATTTGTACTTTTTTTTACAAGTCGTACTCAATAAATCTGAATAAATTAACAACGCATTACTAAGGCTGCTACATTAAATTTGCATAGTGCCGTTAATGAATATGCAACTCCAAGTGAAAAAGGTCTGCTACTGTGAACCTTCTACATTAGCATAACTACTTCCAGCATGTTTCTTAAATAATGCACTCATTTGCACATCACTGAGTTGGCTAATTCTAACTTCAGTCAGGGTAGCCTTGTAATTAAGACTCTTGCTTTAATTTTTAATGAAGTTTATGTTACATCAATCCTGACAGTAATGAGGGGACATGGAAACAAAAAGGCTGCTAATAATTAAATTCACAAACCAGTTTGAGGGATAATAATTCCTGAGGAGAAATTACATGACTAATTATTAATTAAATATTCATACTATTGCAGCGCCATCTCACTTAACTGCTCTTCTTGTTGGTAATAATGTTGAGATGTGAATGCCTTCCTCCAGCCATTCGGAGTTTAAGGTCTCTGGTTAATTTTAGTGCACCATTAATCAATATGACACCAAAAAATAAAATTGTTTTAATTGGTATCATTTTATTGTGTCTAAATATTACTACAGTTGGTTTAGTTTGTGTAGAATTAATCTAGTTAGTCGGCGCCTATTTTATGGAAACATAAATCCAGTTTATATCCATAAACATCTAATGGCGGGACAACTTGACCTTTTTTTTTTTTTGTAACATTACTGTTTACAGATAATTACACCAACTCTTTAAAAGGTTATTTAATAGCTTTGCATTCATCACAGTAAAATGAAAAACATGCAATATTATTTAACTCCAGCCTATTCTAAGGAGGTCTCCAAGACCCTCATTTACCCCCGCTGAAAAGTAAGCAATATTAATGTGTGTGTTTTAAGAAATGTATGAGAGCTTTTCTTCAAATGTGTACAAACAAATTTACATGTTTAGGTACACATCTTCCTGACATCCTCTTCCTAATTTCTGTAGGATCCTGCTAAGAGAAAGATGTTTCCTAGAAATATAACTTTTAATGGCAAGAAAATCCAAGGATGGGGTTTTTAACAGACCTAGGTCTTGGGCACTGTGGCAATTTCCCTATAAAATCTAGTAAACAAACATTACAAACCAGAGAAATTACTATGATTAGGCCTAATTTGCTGCAGTATTTATTATAGGCACTTTTTTTTTCATTTTTCAAAGTGGTATTTAGGAGCATAAATGTATATTACAAGAAACTCTACATTCATGAGCAAGTTTAGCACCAGTGAAGAAAAGATCTACAATATTTAAATGAATAACATTAATCATTAAACTAGAACAGATCATGACATTTGTTTAAAGCCAAGATAAATTCAGGACAAGATGCATTATGGAGAGCATTTTGCATATTATAAAATTAAATAGACACAGAAAAGAGACCTTTTTATCCTGCAGGGGCATTTGGAAATTCTGAACCAGGGCAAACATTTCAGTTCATTTTTCTAATAAGTCAAACTACTCGATTCATCAAAGTGAAACAAGTCCATCACCATAAAACATGGGGCAATGATTCATTCCCCTCAGCTACCGCGTGTCACTTTACTATAAACTGACAGGTTCGTAGGGCATTATTACCAGGTCTGATTTGTACCAATTTTTCCCTTTTACGAAATCTTAAAAATCTTTTTAACTTTTCTTTTTTCTCTACTCTCTTAAACCAACACCTGAAGGCAATTTGAAAATACCACTCATCATGAAATAGTTCTTTGGCGCTCTCCAGAATTAAGATGTCATTATGTGCCATCTGTTCCTGGCCCTGCCTTCCATTCCTCCCATGGAGAAATATAATTCCAGGCGCGTAACATTTCACTGGAGCAACAATCCCCCCAAATTAGGCCTAGAATGGCAGACCTTCCACTGGAGTAACTTCATGAGGGCTAGGTCATAAACCCACCATATTTTTCATCTCTTCCTCTTTTTTTTTGCTGCTTGGGGTAGGCAACATTGTTTTTAGATGCAGGCAGAATAAAGGATTATTATCTGTGTTTTGTGATTTGAGAAATACTAGGAAAGTTTCCCTGCTTCCAAACTGCTCCCTTACACAGGGAACTTCCAATTCTGAAATTCTACCAATAGAGAGTCATTCCTTTGCATTAAGTATCATCTTCTCTAGGCTTCTTTTCTGTTGCCAAACTGGCCTTGTTGCTTCTCACACATGTATAAAGATTTAAATCTTTATACAACTATCACTATACCCAGAATACATTCCTTCCCCACTTTACTTATTTCTAAGAATCCTTGTTTTCTCAGGACCCCATTTGGGAGTTTCTTGGCAAACACACCAGAGTGGTTTGCCATTTCCTTCTCCAGCTCATTTTTACAGAGGATTAAACTGAGGCAAATAGGATTATGTGACTTACCCAGGCTCACACAGCTGGTAAGTATTTGAAGCTGGATTTGAATTTATCTTCCTAACTCCACATCTGGCAGTTTATACCAACAACCTGCTCAAACATTACCTCCTGGACTTCCTAGCTATTTGTGCTTATATATGTACATACATTTACACAATGTGTATATGTATGTATATGTAAATATATGTATATATTTGTCTTTTGCTTCCCCAACACCTACTACAATGTCTGGAACATAGAAGATACTAAATAAATGCTTGGTGTTTAATGCAATTATACTCTGAGAATAAGGGAACGCTAAAGCAGGCTCAAACTAACTTTTGAGAGCCAATTATTAAATTTTCAGGGTAAGCATTTATGCTTCAGAAAATATCAATGGCTACAAATTAGGACTTAATTTATTGTCTTGTTGATTATCCAGACTTTAAGAAGTGATGGAAAAATCTTAATAATGCAGATTAAATTTGTCTTTTCCCCCAGAGAGCCAGTTATTAAACATTTACCAGCATATCTCTGTTTAAGAGGGGTAGCACATTGAGTAATTATTGAACATTAGCTACTTAGAGTGGGGCATTTAGGTGGCACAGTGGATAGTATGCTGGACCTGGAGTCAGGAAGAAATGAATTCAAATCCAGTCTCAGATACTTACTAGCTATGTGACCTTGGGTAAATCATATCATCCTGTTTGCCTCAGTATCCTTATCTATAAAATGAATTGGAGAAGGAAATGACAAACTACTTAAGTATCTTTGTCAAGAAAACACCAAATGGAGTCATGGAGAGTTGGACATGATTGAAAAACAACAACCACAAAGCCACTTAGATGGGAAATTTTCAGCTTGTGGCATGCTTATTTCTAGGCATCTGTGTCAACAAAATATTTAGTACAATAAATAAGCAAATATATCTTTTGTAAACTGAAAAAAATATACTTCATGCGTATATGTATTACTTTTCAAAAATATATAAATACTGTTGTGATTAATAAGTTGCAAGTTCACTTTAAAGTATTACTGAATTATAGAACCCTTTTATCATTATATTATTTTCTTAAGCATAAACTAACAATAAAATAATTAGTGAGAGCAGGGGTTAGTAGTTCATGAAATGTTTAGGTTCAAATGGTTAGGACGTGCTACCTAAGAAGTACATTAATTTCTCAGATTCCTTTCCTAGAAGAGACTAGAATAGCTTGACAATCCACAAAGAACTGTTAAGAGGGAAAACATGGTCACAGGAAGGAACCACTGTAGACAAATCCCACACATTTCTGTTACTTAATAAAATTAAACTCATTTTAGAGCTAAAAGAAACCTTAGAAATTAAATTCAACTTCATTTTACAGATAAGGAAACTGAGGTCCAGAGAGGGTTAATGACTTTTCCAAATGTTATCCAAGTCAAATGGCTAAGCTGAGATTGAAACTGTGGTACTGTGTCTCCAAATCTTACATTATTTACTTTTCATCTTTCTGCTTCCAATATGAATGACGTAAAAAAGTTACAAAGATTTCTTTTGTGGGTAATTGCTGCTTAAAATACTGTTGGTAAACAGGAAGGAAACCCTTACTATCTTAAAAATTAGAGATTGGATTTGTGCTTTCAGTGGTACAAGGAATTCCAGGCCAAGCAACTCCTTCTATTAAGTCAGATTAGCACCATCTCTACAATTTAAAATGTCAGAGAGTTAGTTACCCAAAGTGGGGATATCAAACTCAAGGCCACTAAACCATGAACCTCACATTAACTTAGAGAATTACTTTTTAATATTATCTATGTCCTACTTGTTTTTATTTATTTTGTTAAATATTTCTCAATTTCTTTTTAATACAGTTCAGGTCACACCCTCTCTACTCCAAACATTCATGTGGACTATTTGTGCCTGAGCTCTGATAGAGCCTACTGATCAGACCATATTGGTCTGATCACTCACAGAAGGATTCATTGTAACCTGACTGATGCCATTTTGGTCCTCGAGCATGAAGGAAGGACAATGATCACCAACTAGTCATCATAATGTAGCCAGGCTACTCTGTCTCTGACCCCTCTGATTTGGAGCATTGAAAAATTTAATGACTTGGCTTTTGGCTCTAAATTCACTTCTTTGTCCACTGAATTATGTTGACACACAGCCAGTTTGTGTGTGCTAACTATAAGATCAGTCTTCTATTTACTACATCACGCTGATTCTTGTTGTTGTTGCTATTATTTGTCCTTCCTTCTCAAAGAGGACCATGACTTAGGGAGAGGTCCCATGATGTGCAAGTGAATTGGATTTAAGTGATGGAGGGCTGTGCAAAGTCACCAGCCTCACTTTTTCCTCCAGAGCCATCTGGATCCAGTAGCAAGATATGGATCAAGAGGACTGGAGATGGCCCAGTAGGAGAACTTGAGGCCTTTTTAAGCCAAACTTTAACACATCTCAGTTTGACTGAGGCAACACCCATTCCGTGAATTAGATTTATCAAAGCTGAAGTTGAACTGAAGCTGAAACTTACTCTTATTACCATCTCAAGTGAATATGTAGTGAGCAGAAACACAGAATGTACTTATCATATCAGTAATAAAGAAAATGCATAATTAACTGTTTCTTCCCTTGAAAAATGGATAAGATTATTTCTAAGCTAGTTCTAATATCTTGGAATATGAGTTCCTTCCTAGAAGTTTCTCAACTTGTGACAAGTGTATACATAAACCAAGAGATAAATGCTTATTATCATCTCTTGTTGGGTTGGTTTCTTGGCAGTGATGTCCATTTAATATAGGCCACTCTACCATGGGTCTTAGCTCAGAGTCAAACCTACTTTATAAGAACTGAGGGAATGTGCTGAAGGAAGGACTACCTTGTAATCATTATTATATCCCATCCAGCAACTAGAAGTGAGCCTTACACTTTAAGGATATTCACCAAATCTTTTTTGATTGTTTGATATATAATTATATTCCAAACTGGCATATAAGACAGACAACATATAAAGGCATGTATACTGAGAGAACACAAAATGAACTATTCTGCTTTCATATCCAGAAGAGAATTTGGTACAGAAGCTTGCAAGACCAATGATACTAACTGCTAGCAGCTCTGGTCTTTACCGTATTGCCTTTCATAGCCCTCAAAGCTCTAGACCCACAAACTAACATTCATAAACCTTTTCTAATACTCCAGGCTATTAAAGCTTGTCTTCTTCTGTCTTACATGTACCTCATTATTTTCATGTTTGTGTTTTCTAGTATAATGTGTATTTCTTTAGGGCAGGAATTGTTTTTGCTATATACTCACATGTACATATATAAGTATATAGCATATATATAACATTGAAATATATATATATATATTTCAATTCTCAACATTTAGCACATTGTAGAACACCCAGTAAGTACTTAATAAATCTTTTGTTGATTAACTGTCAGAGATTTGAAACAGACAACTCTAACCCTATGGAAGTTATGTAGGGTACAGGATTAGTGAGGTGACATAGTAGATAGCATGCTGGGCCTGGAGCCAGTAAGATTCATCTTTCTGAGTTCAAAATTGGCCTCAGACATTAATTAGCTGTGTGATCCTGGGCATGCCACTTAATCCTTGTTTATATCAGTTTCCCCATTCATAAAATGGGGAATAAAGTGAGCTAGAAAAATGAATAGCAAACCATTCTAGTATCTTTGCCAAGAAAACCCCAAATGGGATCATGAAGAATCGAACATTACTAAAAAAAAAAAAAAGACTTTAGATGTTTAAGAGCAAAGAGCTTTATTAAATTCTAAATATTTATGCAGCTAAATACTAGAATATTTTTGTACCTTCCTTCCTAGTATGTAATATAATGTTCTATACATAGTAAGATCTGAGATGGAAAGCCTGGTAGTTTCTCTTTAATAGTATCTTTAACTTGCTAAAAACTCCTATTTTCCCTAGCAAAGTTTGGTCTGAGATATAAAATTAAGAGACTGAAAATACAAATGCAATATAAGTAATTACAATTTTGTGGTTATTATTTACAAAGCTTAAAAATCTTTAATGCCTCATTACTCAAAAAAGTATAATATGTAGCATTATAAATACTTGAAGAATCAAGGTTTTTTTAAACAAGTGGCAGGAAGAAAGTAGATAACAAAAAGAGTGATTCACACTCCATAAATTATCTTTAAAATAGGTTAGAAATAATTTAAAAGCAACCATTCTATGGCATTTGGGGTAATAAGTTTAAAATAGCTCTCTTAATTTGAATTAAAATGATCACCAAATATCCCAATTGGTCATATGCCTCCAATCTTGTTTTGTAAGCATAAAATCCATCATGTCTACAATCCATAGAACTCAAGGGCATTTTTTTAGCTAAGATTCAGAATGTCTGATCTTTTAATTCATACTTCAGAAGATTGGGTGAGTAGCAAGGAAAAGCAACTTTCAGGAGTCAAAATGTATATTTTGTTGCAAAAATGGCCAAGCACTATTCTAAACATGTTAATTAGAGTCAATGAATGTAATGAATGCTATATTGTGCCAATATTTATTCATGAAACAACAAATATTTTTGTAGTGGCAGGGAACTGGAAACTGAGTGGATACCCATCAATTGGGGAATGGCTGAATAAGTTATAGGTATATGAATGTTATGGAATATTATTGTTCCATAAAAAAATGATCAGCAGAATGATATCAGAAAGTCCAGGAGAGAATTACATGAACTGATGCTGAGTGAAGAGAGTGGAACCAGGAGATCATTGTACATAGCAACAAGACTATATGATGATCAATTCTGATAGACATGGCTCTTTTCAACAATGAAGTGTTTCAGGTCAATTCCAATAGACTTGTGATGGAGGGAGCCATCTGCATCCAAAAAGAGGACTGTGGGAACTGAACATGGATCACAGCATAGTAGTCTCACCTTTTTTTGTTGTTGGTTTGCTTTTTTTTCTTTCTTTCTCATTTTTTTCCCCTTTTTGATCTGCTTTTTCTTGTGTGGCAAGATAAATGTAGAAATATGTATAGAAGAACTGCACGTTTAATATATATTGGATTACTTGTTGTCTAGGGGAGGGAGTGGGGAGAAGGGAGGAAAAAAAATTTGGAACACAAGGTTTTGCAAGGATAAATGTTAAAAAATTATCTTTGCATATATTTTGAAAATTAAAAACTAGTATTTTAAAAAATAGGTATTGCTCATCTATTACTATTCACTGTAGAAGAAACAAAGACATGACCATGCCTTCAAAGAACTTACTGTACATTGAATCATAAGCTCCCTAAAATCAAGAAACTATTTCTGTCTTTCTAATGCCTAGAATAGTACCTGCACAACATAGGCTCTCTTAGTAAATGACCTTAAAATTATTTTGGTAGAGTTTGAGAGAAAAGACACACTTGAACTAAATAATATATTTCAAGGACACATGGAGGTTCTCCTTCCATAAAAGCTAATGACAACTTTTCAATGATTTTTAATAATTGTATCTCTCTATCTCCTAACTCCTTCCCCCCCCAACACACACACACACACACACACACACACAGCCCATGCTATCATCACTTGATTCTAGTGACAGCCTTCTCCAAACTTAATTAGACTGAGCCTCAGATAGTGTCATTGTGAGTCACAACCATATTTCTAACACTGTTACTTTCAGAATCAGCTGATTTTACCAACCAGTTAACAGAAGCAATTCATATTTCATTTTAAGTGCCTAGATTTTTAAGATATGGATGGATAAAAAACCCATTTGCCAGATGCAAATATGACACTTGGCCCTACTCCTAGATTAGAATGGTTACTAGAGTTCTCTCATGATAATTTAATTCAATTTGTTTAATATTGACTAAGCAGCTAGGGGGATTTGTGAATAGAGTACCAGGATTGGTATTGGAAGACATCCCTGAGTTCAAATCTGGCCTCAGACACTGACCAGTTTGTGAGGCTGAGTTAGTCACTTAGCCTGGTGTGCCTCAAATCCTCCTCTGTAAAATAAGCTAGAGAAAACGTAAAATGAGCTAGAGAAAAATATAGTATCTTTGCTAAGACTCCTTATATGGAATCACAAGGAGTAGGACACAACTGAAAAATGACTAAACAATAACAAATTTACTTTCAGCAAACCTATCATTTCTACTGGCATCCCCTTCAATGACATAGATTCCCTATTACCACATAATGAAGTATCAGAGAATCTTGGGTGGAAGCTATGTTTGACTGAATAAAATTGTGCTGGGCCCAGAACCCAAATGTTGTTATACTAAGTTTGGTTTTGTGTCATAATAAAGATAGGACTTGTGATTTCATATACTTTTTCATACACTAAAGCAGTTCCTCTATGAAGGGAAACTTAATAAATTTTTCTAATGAAGATTCTGAAGGGAAATTATAGCAAAGGAAATTCCCTCTATCAACATAAACTGGCAACTTCTCTGAAACTCAGTGTTTAAATATTTCTTAGAGATTGATAATTTGTATCACTTGTTTAGGTTCAAAAAAAAAGATACCTCAGATCTTTCTGGTTCTGAGGCCAGCTTTCTACCTGCAATGTACATTTTCTCTCTCTATCACAATATTGCTGCTAAATCTTTAAAACAAGATTGGGAAGCCAATCCAGAAAGCATTTATTAATAATTTAATATGTAGGAGGCACAGAAGTAATGTGTCATAGGGGATGGAGCTGATCTCAGAGCCAGAAAGACCTGAATTCAAGTCTTGCTACTGATTGTTACAGGCTATGTGACAATGAGCAAATATCTTGACTTCTCAATGCTGAAGGCAACTATAAAACTAGAAGTCACCAGGAAGCTGCTGTTCTGCTTTGGTAGAGGGAATTTCTCTATCTACAAATTCACCATATCAATAAAATCACACTAATCCCTGTCCAATACTGTGCTGGACAATAGGAATACAAAGACAAAACTGAAAAATAGTTTCTATCCTCAGAGAATTTTAATTCTACTAGGGAGATACAACATGTAAACATAGAAGTGTTTACATGATCATTTAAAATAATAATAATAAATATATCACATTAAGGTTTGGAAAGTACTTTATATAAGTTAACTCATCCAATCACAAAAATCCTGTGAAGTGGGTGCTATTATTTTTTATGTTTTACATATGAAGAAACTAAAGTTAGAAAGTTAGAAGGCTTGCCCAGAGTCACACAGCCTGGGAGTAAATGAGTCAGGGTTTGAATTCAGGTCTTCCTGACTCCTGTTCTCTCTAGAGCTGCCTACTATATTACCCAGATGCCTATTTAGAAACAGAAAAAGAACACCACCAGCTAAGGGGATTAGGACAGGTTTCCCATAAGAGATGGAACATTATCTAATCTCTGAAAAAAGTTAGGGAATCATCCAAAAACATAGCCATTGTAGGCCTCAGTTTCCAAGCAAGCTGTATTAGATGACCTCAGAAGTCCTTTCTAACTGATGATTAAATTTCACACCTACAAGGTTTAAGACTGTCCTAAGCTTCCCCTCCTCTTCAGACGCATACATAAAAAAAAAACCCACCAAAACTTATATTTAAATAACTTGGTACAGCAATTAGATGAAATGGATGCATATCCCCCAGCTATAGCAAACAGGAAGATAAGTATCCTCCTTGTGCTGATGACATGGTTTTATTATCTGTAACTAGCAGCAGATTTAAGAAGCAACTAAACCTGTTGGCTAATTATTTTTGGAAAGAACAGATAAGCATTAACTATGCACAAATGAAAATCATTATATTTACTAGGCATTTTCCAACATTCAAAGGGATGATACGAAATAAACTCATCCAACAAGTCAATCCGTTGAGCTTCTCAAGAGTACATTTTAGATCTGGCTCATGCCAGAAAGTTTGTCAGGATGGAGTCTGCTCCCAAATCAACTGTTCTACAGGACACCCACACAGGTTCTTCTAAGGTAGAGGGGGTAGTTTGATTATGTTTTAGTATTCAATCCAACTTGACCTGTTACACACTTTATAACATGCGACTCACTTGAAGGTTCAATGTCAGGTATTAGAGCTGACTGAAATTATTTTGAAAATAATCTTACTGATGATGTATTTTGGTGACTTTTTCTTAAATTTCAGGTATATTTTCCACTGTGTCCTAGCTATCCACTCTTGTAATGAAGAATTGAAAAGAAAAAAAAATTCACAAAACTAATCAACATGTTATTAAAAAGTCTGATGTTATAATCATTGTTCCAAGCCATGGAACCCCCTTCTGCCAAAGAGCAGGCAGATATGACATCTCATATCTCTTCTTTGGAGCCAAATTCATTTGCTATAATTTTGCCACATTCACTTTCAAACTGTTTTGTTATCTCCATTTCCAGAGTTATGGTCATTGCACATTTTGTTTGTCTGGTTCTGCTTACTTTACTTTGTAAATTTAAGTCTTGCTATGTTTTTTCAGATTTCATTATGTCCATCAGTTCTGACAACACAATAATATTTCATTACAATCCTACACCACAATTTCTTTAGCCAGTCTCCAATTTATGGGCATTTGATTTGTTTCTGGGTCTTTGTTAAAGAGAGAGAGACAGATAGACAGACACAGACAGACAGAGGGACAGAGACAGAGAAACATAGAGATACAAAGACAGAGAGAGACAGAAGCAGAGAGACAGAGAAGCAGAGAGACAGAGATAGAGAGACAGACAGACAAAAGAGAGAGACAGAGACACAGAGACAGAAAGACAAAGAAGAGAGACAGAGAGAGGAAAGAGAAATAAGAAATAAGACAGAAAGGAGAGACAGAGACAGAGAAACATAGAGAGACAGAGACAGAGAAATAGAGAGACAGAGATGCACAGAGAGAAACAGAAAGGAGGAAAGAGGAGAGAGAATGAGAGACAGACCCAGAGTCCCAGATTCAGAGATGCAGTCAGAGAGGCAGAGATTGTAAATGTATTAATGCTCACTTCATGCTTAGCATGATGCTGAACTCTGGGAATATAAATACAAACATGCAAGACAATACCTACCCTTAAGTTCTACCATCAATATTTGTGTGAGCCTAGAACTGGCCCAAGTCCATAAAGAAAAGATTCCAAAGATGTCTAAAAGAAAAGCTGGCCAGAAGCTAAGGTATGATACAATTTATTCCTGCTCCGTAAAATCACAGAATAATAGATTTAGACTTGAGACCTCAGGGATTATCTAGTCCTCCAATTACTTTGCAAAAGGTGAAGCTGAGGCCCAGAAAAATTAAATAACAACAACTAGCATTTTTAAAGCTCTTTAAGATTCAGAAAGCCCTTGATATTAGCCATATTCTTTGAGTCTCCCATCAACCCTTTGAGGAAGATGATGCTATTATTCTGATTTTACAGCTGAAGAAACTAAGGCAGACAAAGTCTAAATAACTTTATGTAGTACTACATACTTACTGGGGCCGCTGGGTGGTGCAGTGGATAGGGCCCCAGGACTGGAGTCAGGAAGACTTCTCTTCAAGGGTTCAAATCCCAGCCTCAGACACTTCCTAGCTGTGTAACTCTGGATCAGTCCCTTGACCCAGTTTGCCTCAGTTTCCTCATCTGTAAAATGAGTTGGAGAAGGAAATAGCCAATCAATCTCTGCCAAGAAAACCTCAAATGGGGTCATAAAGAATCAAACACAACTGAAAAATGATTGAACAAAAATAAAAATACATGTACTCCCTATATTTTGAACATATATATATATATATATATATATATATATATATATATATATAAAAATTTAATTGAGGATAGGGCCCAGACCTTTTGGTTTTCTATACCCTAGTTCCTATTATAGTGCCTTGAATATAGCTTTTGTTGAATGCTATTATCTCAACTTTATATCCCATCCAACACATAGCACAGTACTCTGAGCATAACAGGAACTTAGCAAATGCATGTCAAATTGAATTTATTGAATTTGATTTTAAAAGCTATTTGTAAAAACATTTTTTAAAATGACAAAAACTGGGGTAGCTAGGTGGCGCAGTGGATAGAGCACCAGTCCTGAAGTCAGGAGGACCTGAGTTCAAATCTGGTCTCAGACACTTAACATTCCCTAGCTGTGTGATCCTGGGCAAGTCACTTAACCCCAATTGCCTCAGCAAAAAGAAAAAAAAATTAAAATGACAAAAACTACTGCACCAATGCTTCTTTTACACACTAAAGTAAATAGAGACTGTGGTTAATCTTTTTTTTTTTCATTTGGTAACAACCAATTCCCTGGGAATGCAGAACTTATTTTTCTTTCTTTCATTTTTGTAAAATGTGCTCTTTATGCTATTCATTGATTACCTGAATTACTTGGTTATCAAAATCTCAAGTATTGTCTTCAGATTTGGCTACCAGCATTCAAGAGGACCATTGATAAGGTGGAGGATATCCAAAAGAGAAAAACCAGGTACTGAAGGGACTTTTGATAATAGGCTAACGAGAGTAAGCAGGTTAAGCCTGAAGAAGAGAAGGTTCAGGGTGAACATAATTTTGTTTAAGTATTTGAGAGAGTATCATGTGAAAGACAAATTAGATATTTTTTCTCAGCCTCGGGAGGCAAAACTAGGAGCAAAAGTGACAGTGGTTGCTGAGCAATATTTCAGACTTAATGTCATGGGAAAAAAACTCTCTAACAATTAGAGCTGTCCAAAAGTGGAGTAGATTGCCTAGAGAGGTAATAAGTTCCCCCTCCTTCGAGCTATTCAAGTAGTTATTGGAGAACCACTTTAGGGATTCCTTTTATGGCTTAGACCAGATGGCCATAGAAGTCCCTTTCAAATTTCAAATTCTGAGATATTACAACCCTCTGTGAAAGACTAATTTAGCCCACTCCAATAACTTGAATGTTTTCTACGTCCTTAAATTACCTTCTATTTTCTAATGTGTACATGGCTCCTCCTAGATTCCACCTGGTCTAATTCTTTAGTTGTTCAGTCATTTTTCAATCATGTCTGATTTCGGTGACCCCATATAAGGTTTTCTTGGCAAAGATAATGGAGTGGTTTGCCATTTCCTTCTCTAGCTCATTTTACAGATGAGAAAACAGACAGATTAAGTGACTTGCCTAGAGTTACACGGCTAGTAGGTAAAAATTTACTTTGAACTCAGGAAGATGAGCTTTCCTGACTCTAGGCCCATCATTCTATTCACTGCCCCACTTAGTTGCCCAATTCCTTAGAAGTCCTGGGGAAAAAATCATACTCTTTCACCATTTTTTTCCAAATAAGATCACCTAATGGATACTACAGGAAACTACAAAATATAGATTGAATTGATTCATTTAAGTTTCTGGTTAACCCAAGATTAAGCAGAAAATATTTGGTGTTTTACTCACTGTTGAAAATTCACTGGTCCATTTTCCATTATAAATAACTAACGGTAATAATTTCATTTGCTTTTACATGGTATTTTGTATACATTATTTCATTTGGTTCTCATAACAACCTAACAAGACAAGCAGTGCAAATATTATTATCTCCACATTAGAGCTGAAAAAGTTGAGGTTCAGAGAAATTAAATGGCTTGTCCAAATTATATTTTTTAAATGGACATAATAATACTTGCACTATCTACTTCATATGGAGGTGATTCCAAATTCTTTTTAAACCTTAAGGCAAGATTTAAAAAATTATTCTTGTCAACAACATAAATAGAAAGAAAATCCAAGGCTCCTTACCTCAGCAAATGTTCTTCCATTTCCCTAGGCTGACTCTCATAGTTCAATCTTTCTCTAAAGATCTCAAATCACTTAGGTACCCAAAGTCAATATCTTGCATGTCAATGATCATGGAATATGGCTATAGACCGAGATGGAGAAGGTACAGGAGATTTAGTACAATAAGTGCAGGTCACATACTAGAATTATTTTCCAAATACATGCCATCTTTTTAGCTTGCCATCTGTCTCCTCAAAACTTAGTAAAAAAAGAAGAAATCTTATTCAACTGGAGATATTACCATAATTCATTGTCTATATTAGTAGACATCCTAACAGGCAGACATGACATAATTTCAGTAAAAGTATTTTGAGTTGTTCAGAAGAAGGATGATATATAACTCTGAGAGCTCATTGTCTTTTTTTAGTCTTTAATAGTTATTTTAAATCTAAGACTATATGGCATAGTCACTTCAAAAAAAAAAAAAAACTCCAAACCTTCAATATATTTCATAGACTATTGAAACCATCAGCACAGGAAACAAATGAATATTGGTGTATTATTTTATACTGACAACTTTTGAGTGGTATTAGATCTGATTGAGGATGATGTGCAATATTTTAGAGTTTAAAACAATCTGAATAATAATAATATCCTCCCTAAACTGGGGGACCTCTACATATAACTAAAGGAAATTCTTTCATTTGGACTTTGCATAAGGACAGTGGCAAACACCTTAGGCAAGCATATGTCTCCCTGCATTATACCTCACTTGATATCAATTATCAAAGGTCCACAAAGTGATCTCTGTTGTTTCATCTTATAGGGAATTTTGTTTGATTCTTACATATGAATAGGAAACCTCTTTGTGGAAGGTCATGCTGTCTGTATATCAACCTTCTCTACATTCTCCTTCCACTGGACCTTGGACTCTTGTCCCCTGGATATCTGGGTGGTGGCTTTTCATCTTATCTTACTTAGTTCAGGACTACTCTGCCATTTTTCTGATCATTTCTAAGCCAAGCTTCTAACTATATATTTTCTACCTAACTCTTATTCCCCTAAATGCATTGTCTACTATTATAATGTAAGGGCAGCTGGGTGGCCCAGTGGATAGTGTCAAACTAGGAGTCAGGAAGACTGATCCTGAATTCAGACCCTGGAGAAGTCACTTCCCCCGATTTGCCTCAGTTTCCTCATCTGCAAAATGAACTGGAGGAGGAAATGGCAACCCCTTACAGTATCTTTGCTAAGAAAAGTCCAAATGAGGTCCTGAAGAGTTATTTGTGACTGAAGGACTGAATGGACTAGAACATAAACTCTCTGTGGGTAGGGACTTATATTTGTATCTCTGGGGCTTAGCATAGTGTTTAGCACAGGGTAAACTTTTTTTTTTTTTTGCTTTTTGCTGAGGTAATTGGGGTTAAGTGACTTGCCCAAAGTCACACAGCTAGGAAGTGTCTGAGACCAGATTTGAACTCAGGGCCTCCTGACTTCAGGACTGGTGCTCTATTTACTGTGCCACCTAGTTGCCCCACCTAGCTTCTCCACATGGTAAACTTTTGATAAATAAGTTTTTGCTCATTCACTTAAAATAACATTTTGCTTTACTAAATCAAATTTGAGGAGGATGAGAATCACAAGATCATAGATTGAGAGTGAGAAGGGACTTTGAATACGATTTAGACCAGCCATTTCCTTGTACAGATCAGGAAGCTAAGGCCCCAAAACACTGACTTGCCTAATGTCACATAGGTGATAAACAATGGAGGAAGACTCAGAACTCTGGTCCTCTGATTCTGGAGCCAGAAGTCTTCCCCATTGTGCCTCATTGCCTTGCTTTATATTCTACAAGTGAAATAACCCAGTGGAATCACGTCTTTTTCTTGTCATGTCTGTTTCATATCTTCTCTTTTCAATCAATTGTGCCATTTTAAAGATGTGGTACGACATGGAAGATCATTTCTGAAAGCCTGGATGTTTCATTCTCTTATTTTCATCAAGGATGCTGATAATATATACGCAGATTATTCTCATAAAGATTTTATAAAGATATACAAGCAGATATTTGTCATTACAGACATTCTCTCAATGATTATTGTTTCAATAACAATAAAGTCCATGATTTTGTTTATAATCCTCTCTTAGCCTGATAAAATCTTTCCTATTTATTAAGGTTCAATTCAAGTGATACCTCTTTCATCAACCCTCCCTTTCTAAATTTATTGGAGAGAGGGAGGTAGGGGGTGAAGGCATCATCTCAGAAAATGATCTCTTCTTCCTTAAGTCTCTCATCATATTTTATTTGAACCTCTCTCTCACACTAATCATGGTCTGCCCTGTACCATGATTACCAGCACACAGGCTTTATCCCATCTATTAGACTATAAGCTCTGGGCCTTATTTCATCTTTGTGACTTAAATGTTCAGCTCAAGTACTATAAGAACATTCTTGATCCCTGAGGTCATTAGTGCTCTCCTACATTCCTGAAATTATTTGGCACTTAATAAGTATGTACTTTGTATTTACTTATCAGTATACATGTTCATGAGACAGTTGGGCAGTGCTCAGCCTGGAGTAAGGAAAACTTAATTTCCTAGTTCAAATCTGGCTTCAGATACTTACTATCAGTGTGACCCTGGGCAAGTCACTTAACCCTGTTTGCCTTAGCTTCCTCAATTGTAAAACGAGCTGGAGAAGGAAAGGACAAACTAATACAGTCTCTTTGCCAAGAAAATCTCAAAAGGGATCCCAAAGAGTCAGACATGACTGAAATGACTGAATAACACTTGTGCTGATCATATGATCATAGATTTAGAAAACAAGGGGACTTAGGATACACTTAGTTCAACCTCCTTATATGTACATTAAAGGCAGGGACTATTCCTCTTTTTATTTTTGTCCCCAAAGCCTATGGCAGTGTTTGTCACATAGTAGATTCCAATTAAATACTTGTATCAAATTTATAAATGTTGCTATTAAATGTTTATTGAATCGGCTAACTCTTCTTCAAATTCTTGCTTAAAATGACTTTACTCCAACTTGAAATCAAAGAACTGACACTAAGTTCCAATGACAACCTATACTAGAGTTTCTTTTAGACATGCATATTAAGCAGCGATCTTTCCATAGCCTTCTGTTTAGAAAGACGGTGAATTTCCTCCAATATATCTTCCCCGTTTGGGCAGCTCGTAAACTCATGGAGTGTGAATCACAATATGCCTTTTGGTAAAGTATGTCACTTATATAAGTCTTCCTAATGATATCTAAAAATATGTCAGAGGCACTTGGCTCAGTTTGGTTTTGTTTTTCAAACTTAAATTTACATTCAGCACTTCAAGTGTATCATGGTAAGCTCACTGGAATGTTAACGCAAAATCTCGTGAATTCTAATAAGCTCTAGACCATACTCACAAACCAAAAATTTTCTTTCAAATCCCCTATTAACTTTCAGAATATCCAGTAGCCTTGAGGTTGACAGATTCAAGGAGGATAACTGCACAGTGTGCACACGCGCGCACACACACATACACACAGAAAGAGAGAGAGCAAAGTATTAAACCAAACTTGGATCTGATTTTCATGAAATGTTTTTTTACATTTATACCAAATATCTCAGATGTTACTCTCAGGAAATTTATCATTAAATAGGGATAAGTGAGATATGTCAATTACTATCATAGACACCAGAATGCTCCTTACATATGTATGAGAAGAGGTCCAGGTAAAAATCCTTTGTAGCAAGAGTATTATACTCAATTCTGAAAAGTATATTTTCTGATAAACACTGTTAAGCTGCATGGTTGCCAAGGATGATGTGAGTGTGATGATGTTGATGGTGGTGCTGGGGAGTCTCAAAAACTCTTAGAAGAAACTGGAGATAAAAAATGAGATAGTCCCCTCAAGGAGCTTATATCCTACTGAGAGGTAAGGAGAGTATGGGGGAATATTTAGGTTTGGAAGTATTCAAAACTATTGAGTGGATCCATCAGAAAATAGATTGGTATACCCTTTGCCTTAGAAATGGCAACTTCTATTTGAATATGAGTATGATTTCAGAGCTGGAAGAGGGAGTTACTTCCCAGGCAGGTGGACTGATAAGAAAAAGATGGCTAAAGAGTAGCATGAAGTCCATGAGCCAACTAGAGCTAATCTAGAGGCAAGCAAGGCAGTCTGAGCATTTGACCAGTCTATTCAATTAACTGGTTTTGAGATCAGAGCAATCCAACTATAGCAATCTATGATCTCTTATGGCACAGTGTATTTATTTCAGATGACTTGGATTGAAACCTTAGCACTACCACTTACCATCTTGTGTGACCTTAGGCAAGGCACTTCAAATCTCTTCCTCTCAAGGTTCCTCCTCTGCAAAAGGAAGAGGCTGGTCCCTGTAGACCTTTCCAAATCTACACCTATGATAGATACTCAGAGCTTAGCAGAGGGTGTGACATACAAATGCTCAATAAATCCTTTTTCAATGATTCTGTCTCTGACCCCCAGCAGAAAATTTTAAAGTTAATAAGACCCCCCCCCATCCAGTCTAAAGCAATTTATTTCTACCTCTTTGGAAAATCAGCTCTGGAACATCTTCAGTATACAGTCCACTTTGTGAAAGAGAACACCTATCCCAAACCCTGTCCATCAGCATTTGAACCACTCTCAGAATGAATGGACAATTGGCACCATTTTTGTAGAGATGCATATAAGATTATCACATAGGCTTGGTTCTTCTTAACAATGTGGTGATGCAAGGAAATTCTAGTAGCCTTGGGATGGAAACTATGGAGACTGAATGTGGATCAAAGCACAGTTTTGATTTTTTTTGTTTGTTTGTTTATTTGGTTTTTTTTTCCTTTTTTTCTTTCTTGTAGTTTTTTTTTCCCTTTTTGGTCCAATTTTTCTTGCACATGACAAATATAGGAATATGTTTAAAAGAACTGCACATATTTAATCTATATCATATTGCTTGCTGTCTCAGGGAGGGTGTTGGTAAGGAAGAGAGGAAGAAAAATCAGAACAAAAACTTTTATAAAAATGAATGTTGAAAACTATCTTTACTTGTATTTGGGAAAATAAAATACTATTTAAAAAAAAATCGTCATGTGAGAAATGCTTATTCTGTAGGTGGTATGCCAGGGTGAAGCTGTGCATGTCAAAGGGAAGGAGGGGGGAAATTCAAGAGATATTATGAAGGAAGAAATTATAGGGCCTAACATCTGATTGGATTGGGGGTGGGATAAGAGTGAGGAGTAGAGGATGACACTTAAGTTGCAGGAATGGCTAATTAGAAAGATGGTGATACCTTCAATAATAACAGGAGAAGTTAGGAAAAGGGGAGTGTTTAGACTAATCATCCTTTTTTTCCTTGTTCTTTTTACCTTTTCTGATCATTCTTTTCTTAGATGGTATCCTTTATACTACTTGATTAGAGTCAGAAGGTACTTTAGCAATTATTTAGTCCATTTTACAGTTGAAGAAACTGAGATCCAAAGACATTAACTGATCTTCCCAAAGTAACACTGGTAGTATCAGGTAAAGGTGGGATTTTAACCCAGGTCTTTTGAGTCTGAATCCAGATCTCCTTCTGTTATATCACATTGCCTCCAATTGGTAATGTACTATAGCCAAATGAAAAAGAGATTTCCTATGAATGGTGAAATATTACAGAAGCTTCTATTTTAAATAATATTGGGCTGGTTTAATCTAGCCCCAGAATACTATAGGTTCTCTTTAATCAATTAAAAAGCATTTATTAAAAATGTACTATGTACCAAGGACTATATTAAATGCTAAGGGCTGTCCTCAAGGAACTTAAAAAAGATTCACAGCCATTCAAGAGATTGGCCCAACAATTCAAATGCCTATAGTCCAGATTACAGCAAACAAGTGGATAGACAATCTATCAATGCATAGTTATTAGATGAGAACCACAGATAAACAACAATTGGGCACAGAATCAAATAAGAGAAAGATAACGCCTACGTTTGCTTTTAAACATTCTCATTCTCCCCCTTCCCTCCTTCTGTCTTGGGGTCTCTCTCTCTCTCTCTCTCTCTCTCTCCTCCTCCTCCCCCACCCCTCCCATTTGTCTCTCTGTATGTCTCTCTCTCTCTCCCTCTCTACCCCCCTTTTCCCTTCTCTCCTGATAGCTATGGGCAAGAGATATACTTTTTTTTCTTTTTCATTGTCTTCAGGGGTTTTTTTTGTTATACATGTGCATTCATGTTTTACATATTTCCATTTGAGTCTTGTTGGGAGAGTAAAATCAGAACAAAAGGGAAAAACCATGAGAAAAAAAAAACGAAGAAAAATGAAAAGCTTTTTAAATATTTGTATGTGACAATCTGACACAGAAACTCAGCTTTTAGTCACCAATATTCTGAAGTGATGTTGTATGGATGGGGATGAGGGGAACATTACAAACTCTAAAGAATCAAAATTGCAGTAAGAAGACTCTTAGTGGACAAAGGTAATAGTAATTAACAATACTATAAATAAAATTATCAGCATTAGGAGTCTGAAAAAGAATGTCATAGAATGCTAGAACTAGTTGGAGGTTTAAAAATATCCTATGAAAGAAAAAACTCAGGCTGAGCCATTTTCCCAAGGTCACATGTAATATCAGCTTTGCTCTTATATTATATTGAATATATTATTTATAATTATTATATTATAAGTTATAATATATTGAATCCCAGTATCCTGACTCTAAGTCTAAATCTCTTCTCACTAAATGAGAGGCTGTTAATCTGAAAGTTTTTTTAAAAAGATGTTGATAATTATATTTCAATGTATTTTAATTTATGTATTTAAAAACATTATTCCGAAAAAGATTCCATAGACTTCAACAGAATGCTAAAATTGTCTAAGAACCTGTCCTTACTGTTATTCTCAGTGATTAGACTACTTCCTAGGCCTTTAATTTGTTTTCTCATTACTTTGTGTTGACAATAAAATTTCTTCAACATAATATAACATATAACATATAACAATAACATAATGAATTGCTAGGGGAAAGACTCCAGATAAATCACAGGAATCAGGAGGCACAGAATCTAAGGGACTGATATAACCTTATAGGTTATGTCTTCTGAACTTATTTTATTTGCATCAAGGAAACTGAGGCCCAGAGTGGTTGAATGACTTGGCCAAAAGTCAAACAGCCAGTTGCGGTAGAGCGGTGGTCAGATCTGATTCTTGTCTTGCTTCTCTTTCCCTTTTATCCCCCAGGAGAAACATCCAGGAATAAGGAACTGCTGGAAAGAAATCACAAAATGGAACCAGAAAATTTCCTGAGAGTAGCCAGCAGAGACTATGAGGCTTTCTCAGGTTAGACTTGGAGCTAATAAGGGACAAATAAACTCTATTACAATGAATCTTTAGCTTTCCTCCTTCGAAGAACTAGCTGAATGTGGCTCTTCATGGGTATAACTGTCTTTAGAAATGGCGGGCTAAAAAACTTCACTGTTTCAGAAACCTTAATCAGGGAGTTCTAATCTTAGCCTAGAATTTAAAGCAAGATTTCCATGAGATTAATGAAATCAAAATGCATGAGCTTCCTGGTTTTTGCCACAAAAATAAAAAATACTCTTTATCTGCTGTGGTTTTTGGCTTATTGATGATTGACTTCAAATCCACTTAGAGGTGCACTTTTATGTTCCAAATATTGGCTGCTTTATCCAGGAGAGACCCTGGAACTCAGTTTCCAGGATCTGTCTATGTTTTAATGGATCTGAAAAGACTTTCTCTACCTTCTGGTTTCCTTCAAAATTCTACTAAAAATCCCACCTGCAGCAGCATCAATGTGTCCCCCTAATGTTAGTGTTTTCCCACTAAGATTATTCCCAAATTGTCTTGTATATTTCTTCTTTATAGTAAATGTTTGTTGATGAGTTAAAACCAAGTGGGTTGGCTTTTTTTTAATTAAATGAGAGGTCTCCATCCCTTACTACCCGCAGAACATTCAAGAGGAGGATGGTAGTTTTGAAAAAACTAGCAAAAAAAAATCCAAACAAATTACGAGCTAATACACAAGTTATAAAATGTTGAAAATGAACAGTTTAGGGTCAAGAAAGCAGTTCCTTTGTCATATGAATAATTATGTATACTTTGCCATATTAGTTGAAGTCCATATCACATGTCACCAGAACCACTATTATAGACTTATAATTGGTCTCCCTGCTTTCAGTCTTCCCTTCTCCAATTCTTCCTTCACCCCATTTGCCCCACATATTTTCCAAGGGTATAGGACTTACCATGTCACTCTCCTGATCAAAAAATATTCAGTAACTCCCAGTTCCCTATAGAATAAAATGCAAATGAGGGTTTAAGATCCTATTTCCTTTGTACCAGTGATTTACCTTTCCAGTCTTATATCACATTACTTCCCATCTGCTTCATACCATCCACAAATTCTTTCAGAAGCTCAATATTCCATCTCTAGCTTCTGCATATATGCATATCATCTCTCCCACAATACAATCTTTCTCACCTAATCCCAGTTTCACAAAATAACCTTGTCCTTTCCCACCTCTGCCCAGCTCAGTTTCTCCCTCCTCTGAATAAATGCTCATTGATTGAATGATTGATGGATGCTTCACCTGTTTTCCCTAGACAGTAAGAGTTCTCCTCCTCAAATGACTATATACATACAGTGGAAAATATGCTATTTGATAAATCCACATAAATCATCAGCATTTTTATATATTACCAATAAAGCTCAGCAGCAAAAGATACAAAAAGAAATTCCATTCAAAATAACTGTTGATAGTATAAAATATTTGGGAATTTATCTGCCAAGGGAAAGTCAGGAACTATATGAACTAAACTACAAAACACTTTCCACACAAATAAAATCAGACCTAGTCAATTGGAAAAACTTAAAATGCTTATGGGTAGGCCGAGCAAATATAATAAAAATGACAATACTACCCAAACTAATTTACTTATTTAATGCCATACCAATCAAACTCCCAAGAAATTATCTTACAGATCTAGAAAAAATAGTAGCAAAATTCATTTGGAAGAACAAAAGATTAAGAGTTTCAAGAGAATTAATGAGAAAAAAAAAAAAGGCTGATGATGGTGGACTTGCTGTACCAGATCTAAAACTATATTACAAAGCAGAGGTCATCAAAACCATTTGGTACTGGCTAAGAAATAGAGTAGTAAATCAGTGGAATAGAATAGAATCACAAGACAAACTAGGCAATAACTATAGCAATTTAGTCTTTGATAAACCCAAAGACCCCAGCTTCTGGGTTAAGTACTTATTATTTGACAAAAACTGCTGGGAAAATTGGAAACTAGTGTGGAAGAAATTAGGGCTTGACCCATACCTAACACCACATACCAAGATAAGATCTAAATGGGTTCATGATTTGGATATAAAGAGTGATACTATAAGTAAATTAAAGGAACATAATATAGTTAACCTCTCAGACCTATGGAGATGGAATAAATTTATGTTTAAAGAAGATCTGGAACTCCTAATTGAACACCAGATAGATAATTTTGACTATATTAAGTTAAAAAGTTTTTGTACAAACAAAACCAATGCAGTCAAGATTAGGAGGGAAGCAATAAATTGGGAAATCATCTTTACATTTAAGGGTTCTGATAAAAGTCTCATCTCTAAAATATATAGAGAATTCTCTCATATTTATAAAAATTCAAGCCATTCTCCAATCGATAAATGGTCAAAGGATATGAACAGATAATTTTCAGATGATGAAATTAAAACTATTTGTAGTCATATGAAAAGGTGCTCCAAATCACTATTGATCAGAGAAATGCAAATCAAGACAACCCTGAGGTACCACTACACACCTGTCAGATTAGCTAAAAAGACAAGAAAAGTTAATGATGAATGTTAGAGGGGATGTGGGAAAACTGGGACACTGATACATTGTTGGTGGAACTGTGAACGGATCCAACCATTCTGGAGAGCAATTTGGAGCTATGCTCAAAAAGTTATCAAACTGTGCATACCCTTTGACCCAGCAATGTTTCTATTGGGCTTATATCCCAAAGAGATCTTAAAGGAAGGAAAGGGCCCCACATGTGCAAGAATGTTTGTGGCAGCCCTTTTTGTAGTGGCTAGTAACTGGAAACTGAATGGATGCCCATCAATTGGAGAATGGCTGAATAAATTATGGTATATGAATATTATGGAATATTATTGTTCTGTTAGAAATGACCAGCAGGACGATTTCAGAGAGGCCTGGAAAGACTTGCATGAACTGATGCTGAGCGAAATGAGCAGAACCAGGAGATCATTATATACGGCAACAACAATAGTATATGACGATCAATTCTGATGGACATGGCTCTCTTCAACAATGAAATGTTTCAAAGCACTTCCAATTGTTCGGTGAAGAAAGCCATATACACCCAGAGAGAGGGATGTGAAATGTGGACCACAACATAACATTCTCATACTCTTGATTGATGTTTGCTTACATTGTGTTTCCTTTATCTGATATGTCTTTTGTGTAGATACGATTTTTCTTGCACAACAATGATAAGTTTGGAAATATGTATACATATATTTGACTTGTCAAGTATTTTAACAGGTAGTGTATATCCTGCCATCTAGGGGAGGGGTGGAGAGTTGGGGGAAAAATGTAACAGAAAGCTATGTAAGGGTTAATGTTGAAGAATTACCCATACATATGTTTTGCAAATAAAATAAAATTTAAAAAAAAAAGAAAATATGCTATTTGAAAGCAGAAAATGTTTACATTTTTCCTTTTATATTCTCAAGGTCCAGCAAGATGCCTGGCACTGTGCAGTTACTTAATAAATGTCTGTTGAATTGCCCTGAATTACTGTTCAACCATCTCATTGGACTAACAATATCCTCCAAGATATTCAGAAAGCAAAACAGACTAGAAGCAAACAGCTTTGCAGCTGTTTCTTAGGACAAGGTTAGCCCAGAGTAAAATGGTGACATGGGCAAAATTTCTAGGAATCTTTGGGCTCCCTCCCATTTTACTACTCATCTCACCCAGTTTGAGGTACTGTTCACTCTCTCTGTAGTTTAGACACCCTCCCAAATACCCCAAAAGGGCCTTTCTTTAGTTCTCTGGAAGCTGTAGCCTAATCCCCCACCAAGGTGTTAGTTGTGACTGCTTTTAAGGCTTTATGCTTCTCAGGGGTATTTGCATTTTAATAGGGGGTACTTGAAGACTGAATAACCATTCCAATCTAACCAGATGGGCTTCTATTGACCTTTAAGCCTGAGTATAAAGCAATGTAGGAAAGAAATAAAGGTTCCTCAAAGTGGCAGACCTTTAGATCAGCAGTTTTCCAATATTTCAAAAGCAAATAATTTTATTTTTTAAACATTCCTTAAATTTTAATGAAGTACAAATACAAATATACACACATATACCCCTCAGATGGGGAAAATGGCCACCTATCTGCATCTAGCACTCAGTGTTAAGAGATGGAGTGGGGTAGAGGGCAAGAGTAGGTATTGAACAATAATTATACATATTTAAATAAATTCTATATTGGTCCAAGTATAGGCTATATTTTCTCCTCATATTTGATTTACATAAAACCTAAGGCATATAAAGCCTAGAAAGGATTTTCCCCCCAAAGGTACATATTTTATATATACATATATATGTATATATTTTAATTTTAAAGTGATCATAAGATTGTAAAGAGTTGGAAGAAAATTTAAAAGCCATCTAGTCCAATCTCTTCTTAACAGATGAAAAAAATCAGGGGCAAAGAGGTTTAAGAGATTAAGATTTGCTCAAAGTGATACAAGTGGTAAATATTTTAGGAATGTGGATTGTTGATACAGGCATGCTATATTTGGATCAATACAGCAGATACTAGGGTGGTAATCCTGGCTAGAAAAGTTGTAAGGGTAAATGATTACATTTCAATCTTTTATATATTTATTAACTGAGCCATTTTCTGACAGGTAACATTTTTTAAAAATAAAAATACAGGCATCACAAAGGATAGAGCACTTGAAGTTAGGAAGACCTAAATTTAAATCCAGTCAAGATGCTTACTAGCTTTGTGATCTGGGCAAATTATTTAATCTATATATACCTTGGTTTCCTCATCTGTAAAATGGGAATAATAATAGCACCTAGTTATTAGTATTGGAAGAATCAAATGTTTGTAAAGATGCCTTGTAAACCTTAAAGCACTATATGAATGCCAATTGTTATCATTATTATCATTTGTTACAGATAGATGTTTATCCTATAAGTAACAATTGTACTTGGGAACATATGCAGCATTTCAAAGTGAAAAAGTTATTTTAGAAAAAGAGGTAGGAATTGTGTGTGTGTGTGTGTGTGTGTGTGTGTGTGTGTGTGTGTGTGTGTGTGTGT
>JAJPUD010000725.1:86151-97241 GCA_023553655.1 Myrmecobius fasciatus
TGTGTGTGTGTGTGTGTGTGTGTGTGTGTGTGTGTGTGTGTGTGTGTAGTTAGGATAAACTCTGGGAATGGAAGATAAGAGTTACATAGGAAATTTAGGAGATGTAAAAATCTCAAAGATGCCCATTAAAAATTGTTTTAAAAATTAACGAGTGGGTTGGATTAGATGATATCTAAGGTTCCTTCCAATTCTAAGTCCTAAGAGAATTCCAGATATCCTGATTTGTAACATAATAGGTAATTTTGATATCATAGATAAGAAGATTCCTTAAACCTAAACAAGCCAGCAGTCATCTTCTGCCTGTCTTCTATGTCAAAATGCAAAAAAATTTTTCCAGCAGGATTAGTTTATCCTGTCATTTGCCTGGCTTCTTAGATCCATTAGGTTTACCTTTCTTTGGATGGAGATTTTTTACAAATAATTTTTCTTAGAATGGATTTTATCTATAGGAAACCAGGCAGGTAGTAGACAAAACAAACAGGAGTCAGGAAGACTTGAGTTTGAGACCCACCATAAACATCTTAGAACCTTTTGTCACTGTGAGCAAGGCACTTAACCTGGGGTAGCCTTAGTTTCTTCATCTATAAAAAATGGACCCATTAGTATCATTTATCTTATATTGTTGTTATGAAAATCCAATGAGATAACATATGTAAAGTGCTTTGTATATGCCATATAAATCAAAGCTATTATTATTAATAATTAACCATAAGTTTTGAATCTACCTATTGGCTTTGAGAAACACACACACATGCACACACACAGAGATACACGCAACAAGAAATTGTACTTTTTGGATTTCACATATAACCTAAAAAGAAAACTTCATTTCACATCATTAATGAAAGGTGTTCCTGCCCTTGGAGAATGGGAACACTGAACAACACAAAAACCTTTCTATTTTAATGGTAAAACATTTCAGTTGCAAAACATGCTCATCACTGGTGTGTTTAATTGAGCTCCTGAGAGGCAGATTCCGTAAGGCTTGGGGATGAATAACCAGCAGTCCCATTGGTCTCACCAAGAATCCATTGATGTTTCATAAATCCAAGTCAGTACAAATCTAATTGAGTTACCATGCTGAATTAGCTTACATCTAAATGGCATTCATGTCTACAAATGCAATAATTAGAGTCTAGAAAATGGGATATATCAAGTGGCATCCCAAGTGACAACACTGAGACATTTGTATTCATTCAATCAACTGCTTTAAAAAAAAAAAAAAGCAGATGTAGCACTTGATATGGAGGGGGTGGAAGTTGGTGGGAGGGCAGAGAGGGAGACCATCAGTTGCTGTCTGTATTTGTGGATATGTGGCATGCTGTTTCTCTTGTTATATATATTTATATTTATCTCAAAGAGGCTCTTCAGTTCTTTCTTTCAGCTGCTTGAAAAGGATGAAAGACCCATAGTAAATTCAAATGAATTGTAGCTACCTAATTTAAAATTCCCCAAGCCAAAAAAAATTAGTTGTATATTAGCTAATATAATGATGTTAATGATAACAATGATATTTGTATTTTTTTGTATTTGTATAACACTTTAGGGTTTACATAGCACGTTACTTATAATAATCATTATATGCCTATGTATATATCATTTGACTCTTTCAAAAATCCTGTGAGGGGGAAGTGCTATTATTATTTCCATTTTACTGATTAAGAAACTGAGGCTGAGAGAGGTTGTCTTGACTAGGGTGACACAACTAATTAAGTCTCTGAGGCAGGAAATGAATGAAGGTCTTCTCTAAGTGCGGTATTGTATCCACTATATCATCTAGTTGCCAGATCCATTTGCTTTCATGAATGTGATATTAGAAATGGTTACATAACTTTGTATACCCTTTTAAATTTCTCTTCTACATTAGATTCAAAGTACTCTAGTAGCAAAGAAATCATATCCTGCAATTGAGAAAGGGAATAGGCTATAACAGGAAAGGATTCATTCCTGAAAGCTAGATCACAGCTGTTCTCAGAGTACCTAATAAATAAGAAAGAAAAAGTTCACATCCTTGCCTGTGATAAGGTTTATTAAATAGCTTCATTTTAAAATTATTTTAGTTGTGAATTTCCTAGGTGTTTGATATTAAAAATCATCGTTGATGAATAGTACAACTAAATATTAAAGAATAAGGAAGGGTGCTTTTGACACCGCAGGATAATGGCTTCCTTTTAATTCACAGTGCCATCTTCAATCTAATTTACATGCTTAGTTTATTTATTACCCCAATTAAGTTTTGCAAATAGTTTGCAATGAGGTCCCTCTGACCTCATAACTCACAATTACTCCTGGGATCTCCTGCCCACTTTGGCACATTTTGAATAATACTGCAATATCTTTCAGGAAAGATTCCATTTAAAAAATGATGGATGGTGATTGTGAGTAGTTTGTCGATAAAAGACAACACCTGAAAGACAGTCTTTGGGTCTGCCAATATTGGTCCCTAATTCACAAACTTACCCTTTAACTGGTGCCAGATCATACTAGTTAACAATTTTTCCCTAAATTGGTGGGACCAGTTTAACTAACTTTTCCATCCAAAAATGGTCTGTGAGATTAATGACTTATTTATCTACTATAGAGATAACATCAAGAATCCCCTTATGTGATGTGTTTTGATGAATGCTAGGAAAGATCTCCTGTCTCCGAGGCATTCCCCTACTCTTGGCTGAAATTCCACCATTCCAGACTTGTTTCTTTGACTCTCCAAGCACTTTGCCTTATTAAGAGTCCCTTATTAAAAGTGTAGTTCATCTACATGCTCTGAATAATTGATTTCCTCTAAATCCAGTTATGAATGACAAATGCAATAGCCAGGTAACAGAGACAGTAAGGTAATATTGTAAATAAATGCGTATACTTTGTTACTTCTTAGGAGGCATGAGGAAGTTCTTCTAGAGGGAAGCTAGTCATCAGCTAACCAAAAGTTTAGTCTTATCTTTGGTGGTCCTTTAAAAAGCATGATATTCATACTTTCTAGTGGGTTAGTCAAGAAAAGAACTCTGGCAGCTGAGAAGAAAAATCCAGATGCTAAGTTCTATTGGATTTAGAAAGGATCAGATTCTAGGAGCTCAGGGAAGCACATGAAGATATCATGAGAAGAGAAGAGAATAAGCATTGGTACAGCACCTACTATGTGCCAGGCACTATTCTAAACACTTAAAAAAATATATTATTTCACTTGATCCTCACAACAATCTTGGAAGTATATGTTATTATTATCCTCCCCATTTTACAGAAGAGGAAATGGGCAGATAGAAGTTAAGGGATTTGCTTAGAGACACACAGCTATTAAGAGTGTGAGGCTGAACTTGAACTTAGGTCTACCTGACTCAAGCATCTGCTGTCCCCAGAAGAGAAAAGACACAGAGCTAGGGCTGTCTTAGCCATGTGTGTTCCCTACATGTGTCTCCCTATTATTGTAATCTATGTTTATGCTACTCTTTCCATTGATGCAATGTGGCTGTTAGTTTCATGAGAGGGAAGTTGTTCATGCTTGGCTTGAATTTCAGAAAATGCCTTTGATTTGAGCTAGTTTTGTTAATAATCCACTACTCTGGAGTTGTTGGGTTAAAGTTTTAGGAGTACAGACCACAAGAGTACCTTGACTGTGATGAGGTTTATTAAATAGCTTCATTTTAAAATTATTTTAGTTGTAAATTTCCTAGATTTTGATATTAAAAATTATTGTTGATGAATAGTTCAACCCAACCTGCAAGTGTGAGTTTGGGGAAGTCAAGAGAGAAGATTGTGCAAAGGTAGTGCTACAAAGGAAAAAAAAAAAAGAAGAAGCATGCCTTAGTAGATAAGAGTCCAGTGTTGGGAATAGGTTAATTTAGGCTCTCATGCTGCCACAAATCAACTGGGTCCTTTGATAAATCATTTCTTCATCTATAAAATAGGAAATATAGTACATTGTTCTTCCTCTTACTGAAATAGAAAGAACATATACTGTAGTCAATGAAAGTACATTAGAAATTATAAAAGTTGTTATTAAATATTTCTGGAAGTGTAACAATTTTTAAATCAATTAATACTACTCAGAGAATTATCATGACAAGGGCCAACTAAAATATAATATGAGATAAGCCAGGATTCAACTGAACCTGGAATGGTTCAATCCCTTTTCCACAAGAATTCAAAGTGACTGACAATCACATCCTTCTTCCCTTACACCAAAGTAATTTTTGGACTCTCAAATTAAAATCATTTGCTAATAGAAACCCTCAAAAGAATCATTATTGGAAAACAGTTCAATAGGGACCAGACAATAGTTTTCCATACAGAGGGAGAGTAAATAAGGCATAGAATCACAGAGAACTTTGAGAAGGGGTCTTAAAGATTTAGTTTAATAGATCAATAAATGAGAGATTAAGAGACTTTTCCATGATTGCCAGTGATATGGCCTCATCAAGAATCTAGTCTTCAAGACTTACATGTACTGATGCTAAGTGAAATGAACAGAACCAGGAGAACATTATAAATGGCAACAACAAGATTATATGACGATCAATTCTGATGGACATGGCTCTCTTCAACAATGTGATGATTCAGACCAGTTCCAATAGTCTTGTGATGAAGCAAGCTATTTACACCCAGAGAGAGGGCTGTGGGGACTGAGAGTGGTTCACAACATAGCATTTTCACTTTTTTGTTGTTGTTTGCTTGCATTTTTTTTCTTTCTCATTTTTTTCTGGTTTGATTTGAATTTTCTTGTGCAGCATATATTGGATTTAACATATATTTCTACCATGTTTAAGATATATTGGATTACTTGCCATCTAGGGGAGGGGATGGAGGAAGAGGACGAAATTGGAACAAAAGATTTTGCAGGGGCTAATGTCAATGAATTATCCATGCATATGTTTTGAAAAATAAAAAGCTTTGTTTGTGGCAGCCCTTTTTGTAGTGGCTAGAAACTGGAAACTGAAGGGATGCCCATCAATTGGAGAGTGGCTGAATAAATTATGGCATATGAATGTTATGGAATATTATTGCTCTGTAAGAAACGACCAGCAGGACGATTTCAGAGAGGCCTGGAGGGACTTGCATGAACTGATGCTGAGTGAAACGAGCAGAACCAGGAGATCATCATACACAGCAACAACAGTATCACATGATGATCAATTCTGATGGACATGGCTCTCTGCAACAAAGAATTGTCTCAAACCAGTTCCAATTGTTCACTGAAGAAAACCATATACACCCAGAGAGAGAGAAATGAAATATGGACCACAATGTAACATTTTCATGATCTCTATTGACATTTGCTTGCATTGTGTTGCCTTTCTCTGATTCTTTTTTTTTTCTTGTAGATAAGATTTTTCTTGCATAACTTCTCAAGCATTTCAACATTATTAACATGTAGTGGACTTCCTGCCATGTAGGGGAGGGGAGGGGACTGGGGGTAAAATTTGTAATGGAAAGCTTTGTAAAGATCAATGTTGGGGAACTACCCATACATATGTTATACAAATAAAAAGCTTTAATAAAAAAAAATTTTAGATTAAAAAAAAAAGAAAAAGAAAAAGCTTTAATAAAGAAAAAAATAATCTAGTCCTCAACTCCCAAGGCACAGCTTTGTTGGATGAACTATGCTGGCTTTTCTCTCTTATTGCTTTGGTCATGTGACTATCAATTCAAATGAGGTACAGGAGAGTTAGGTGATAAGCTGTAAAGCTACAGAAAGAGAGCAGATGACAAAACTTTATTACTGCCCAAAGGATAGGAGAACAGATGCCAACAGAGAATAGTCTTCGTGTGCAGTCCCCATTGTTCCACACATGCCTCCTCCAGTCATGAGCAGCACACATGAGTAGCTTCCACACAGGAAACTGTGAAAAGGTTTTCATACTCAGAAGAGCCAGAACCCATCAGGCCTCGAACATATATAGAGTTTTAGACATTCAGCTGCCATGTTACCTTGGCTCAATGGAATGAGAATATTTTCAATGACCTCATTTCATTTCCTCATATTTCTTCTAACTCTCTTTTAAGATCCTTTATGCAATCTTCAAAGAAAGCCTTGTGACATGAGGTCCAGTTTATGTCTCTCTTTGGGGCTTTTTCTGGAGTTGCTTTACCTTTAGAGACCTTAGGATTTGAGGTCTGCTCTTCTCTCTCTCCATAAAAGCTGTCATGGTGAGAGTTCTTTTTGGGTTTTTTTTATTCATTTTTTAAGGTTTTAGCTCTCTTCAAGTTAAAGGAGGGACAGCCACTTTAATTTGCCCTGGGGCAGTTCTGCTGATTGAGTTATTTCAGGCACTGGGCAGTTTTGCTGATTGACTGATTGCTTTAGAGTGCTGTATAATGGCAGCTACGTCTGGTGCTCTTCTGGGGCTCAGTGGTTTACAATATACCCCCCACAAAAGGCAGATCTGCCAAACCACCTGCTTACAATCAGAACAGATCAGCCCAAGAGGCCCGAAGAAGACTCCCAGGTGTGTGAAAGCCACAACTCCGACTGCTACTCCAGCTCCCTGCCCCGGTCTCCCTATGCTACAGTCTGGGTTTGCCAGACTACCCCCCTGCCCAATTGAAACAGACCTGTTATGAAGTTCTTCCAGGGTATCTCCTTCTAGAAATGTGTTGTATTCCAGATATTTGTGGATTCTTTGACTTCAAAACCAGTCTAGAGGCTTCATCTGCTATTGGTTTGAGGTAAGGTTAGAGGAAGTTACAGATACTCATGTCTGATCTCTGCTATTTTGGCTCCACCCCCGGAAGTCAGAATGAGAATATTTTCTAACTGGCCTAATAAGGAGTGAGGAATGAAGGGCAAAGACGTAAGGAATTTAACCCTAATTGTACCAATTCAACAAGAGACTGAGGGTAGGGATGACAAAGGGTAATGTACAGCCCTATTTTTTCTAGCTTTTGCTAACACACATCTTGGACAGGGGGGGCCATATCAACCAAACCAAATTGGTTTTCACCCGTTAATATCAACTCCATAAATATTTATTAAGCATATGGCATGTCATGGCATTACATGTTCTCCTGATAATATAAAGAATTTTTTATTGCCTTCAAGTGGTATTCTTTCTATTGTTGTTACATCAAGTAAACAGAAAAAAAGAAGTACATGAAGATGGAGAGATTATTAGGAAATGATTCCCATAAGAGGCAGCATCTGAAGTAGAGAAGGGATTCTCAGTGCTGGGCATGAGGAAAAAGTGAAAAAAGGGAAGAAGGAATACCAACTTTGGAGAACAGAAAGTACCAGATGGGCTGGAATATAGAAAGAAAACATGGAGTAGTGAGTGGATAGGCAGCCCAGGATGACTGGATTCAAGGCCTGCCTTTGGTACATATAGGCAGTGTAACTCTGGACTAATGGCTTAACCTTTCAGCACTTTAGGTAACTCTCTAAAGAGAAAGTTTTCAAAAACTCTTTTTTCCAGGTACATATAGCCCCCAATTACTCCTCAGTTTGGCCCAAATCAGATTTGAAATGCAATTGAAAAATATTTAACAAAAAAAAAATCAATAAAAATACAATAAAACATAGATAATGTTAATTTATAGTTTTCTAAGTCAATATGCAGCCTCCTAAGAACTTTCTATTATTGCATTATATGTCTGATTCCCTTAGGGAGTAAAGGCTGAAAGAAAATGTGATTCTTACCCCTCACCAAATTTTTTTTTAATAGAAAGTATTAACTTTCTATATAGTTCATTTTTGCTTACTAATTCCCAGGGTGTTTTCTCCTAAGGATATGTAAACTCTTGAGCACAAGAACTTTGTTTTTGGGGCAGCTAGGTGGTGCAGTGGATAGAGCACCAGCCCTGAAGTCAGGAGGACCTGAGTTCAAATGTGACCTCAGACACTTAACACTTCCTAGATGGGTGACTGTGTGGGATGTTCAGACCCTCACCCAAAATGACTACTCAGAGGTCTCTCAAAGTGAAAAGCAGAAAAGTATTTAATTTAGAATTTCATGAAATCTGGGCTGTCCAACAGACTCTGAGCAAAAAGGAAGTACTCGGAGGGAAGAGGCCACTATCCAATACATTCTTGTGATTTTTTTACAGTCTAGAACAAAGAAAGTACTAAGCCTACCCCCCTTTCCTTTACATACATTGGTTACATATGCTTTACTTTCCTTATTTAGGAATTGGAATGTTGACAGTTTATAAATCAAACTACTTTCTACTTTCTCCCCTGAAACCAAAACTTAGGCCCCCAGGCTTTGCTTAATCTAGTCCATAGTTGTGAGATATCTTCTCTTTGATTGTTACACTCAGTGACCACAGGCAAGTCACTTAACCCCAATTGCCTCAGGAAAAAAAAAAATATATTGTTTTTGTTGTCTCAAATGCCTGGTGCATAGTTGGTCCTTAATAAATATTTTAAACTGGCTTTTTTTGGCTTCCATGTCAGTGGCCAGAAAAATTACAGAACTTTTAAAATATATATATATAAATAGCTTTCTAGTTGTCTCATCCCCACCTACTCTAATCTAGAATACCTCAGCACTCTCTGACACAATATAGCTAACTGAACTGAACTACAGGATTGGATAATTATAAAACAATCATATCTTACATTTGCTTTGCATTAGGGTTTACAATTCCCATTCACATTTTCTCATTTGATCTTCATAAATACTCTGTAAAACCGCTGTAACTTCATTTTCCAGTTGAAGACACTCAGAGTCTTCTGGGATGACTTGCCCAAGCTTAGTGAAAAAGCCAGGACTAGAATGCAGGCCTTCTGGCTTTATGTTTTCCAGTACCTCAGAGCACCTTAAGGGACTTTGTGATAGAGAAGATAGCAAACCGTACCTAGCTAGAGTCTGGAAGATGTGAGTTTGAATTTTACTTCTGATTCTCACTTAATAGCTGTGTGCTAATGGGTTACAACTTAATCTCTCTGATGTCTCAGTTTCCTTATCTCTGAGATGATGGGGTTGGATTCAATTACCTTTAAGATCCCTTTCAGCTCTGAATCTATGATCTCATGACTTTAGAATATCTAGATAACTGGAATACATAAAGCAAGAAGGACCCCAAAAGAAGGATTGTTTCTGAGAATAATACTCCTAGTTATAGAGCTAGACAAATCTATATCATGAATTTTAAATATTCCTACTTTAAGTCACTACAAAGTCTATTAACTGGGTACATATTTACTATTCTAATCTATAGATACATCCATTTATCCCCATATTATAATTTTCCTGGTGTTATTTATCTTGCTTGTGTTAACATCTCATATTGATAATTCAATTCCTGAATGTGTACTTTTAAAAATAATAAAATGCAAATTGGCTTAACATTTTGAATACTGTACCCAGCAGAAATGCAGAGGAGAAAATTATCTAGGAAGGGAAGAAATGATCTGTTTTGAAATCCTAATTAGGCTCTTTTAGCCTCAAACTGGCCAGGAGGCAAAAGAAAATCTCATCTGGGCAAAAATGATCTTGTCCTTTCCTTGTGTTCTTGCAATCACAAGACATACATTAGTGCTGGATTTACTCAAGAGCTCATTGAGGGCTTCCGTCAAGAACTCACAGCAAACCAAGTCTGGCAGGGAGAAAAATCCTGAAATGCAACCTTGGCTGCCAAGGACTTAAAACTCTACAACACTACTCCTTTCCTGACCACTAAAGTTGGAATGTTAATTTATTAGAATTCAAGGACTTAACTACTAAGGAGATTGTAAAGGGCTAAAAGACTCAGTGATGTAAAATGCATGGGCACCTAATGTTATTATCATCACTGGGGATGATTATCAAGGGGAAAGGAAGGTAGAAATGGGAATTGAAAACTGGAAAGATGATGGAAATCTCAACAATTATATGCTGCAAAGTCAGATACAGTGAACAGATAATGCTCTAGCACCAAGGCTGCTTAAGAAAAAGGTGTCAAACACACCACAGAGAGTTGCAATGTTCCCTAATCTGATTAAAATATAATTGAGATGCATTTAACAAAATAGATTAAGGTGCAATAGAACATTATGTCAACAACTATTTTTCTAGGTCAATATGAGACCAACAGGGATCTTTATCTATGGTTTACTGGCCCCCATTTCTATTTAAGTTTGACACCACAAGATGAAGAGATTGTTTTAGATTCATAAAAGTTCCTTTAATTCTGAACAAAATTCTATGAAATCAGTAGATACAAAATAGGGCTTAACTTTAATGTAATTATCTTCTTTCCTACAATAAATTCCATTACTTGATTGCAAGAGAATCAAGGAGTCCATTTCTTGCTAGGAGTTTACTGGGACCCTTTCCTCTCTGGTAAAGATTGGTTACTCAAATTCTCCAGCCTCTTCTAGAAGCAAATAGAATTGGTGAGAGTTGGAAAAAAAAAAAAGAAAGAAAGATTCAGACTCTTTTAACTTGTAGCTTCAAGAGAGAAGATGTACTATTTGAATGTCTCTTCAGGTCTCTGAAAGGAAAGAAAGATTCTGGGAAGAAGCTGGAAATCTTTATAATGTTCCCATCACCCGCTTGCCATGCTAGAGACTTCAAGAAATTTCTCCTTGGCTGAATAGAATTATTTCACCCTCAATAGTCTCTCATCCCCCTTAAAATGGGGATGAGAGACTATTATTGGCAATGTACTCATCAAATGTCATCATCATTTGAATTATATAATCTCTCTTTACAGAGGATATCTATTAGTAGATTGCCAGGGTCGTCCTAACAGTCCTAACCCTGGAGGGCTAAGAAAATAACTAATTTTGTCAAACATTAATTTCTATAGGTAATAGAGTCAAGCAATTATTCTAATTTATCAAGACCATTTGGGATCTTTTAGTCAAATAAGATAGAACTAAATACAGATGCACAGTACATAGTACCTGTAGAATTTATAGATACCCTCTGTAAAGAGATCGTATAAATCAGATCCTGGTGACATTGTGATGAGTGTGTGCATGATTATTTGAGGAGAAACAGAAGGAGAAAGAAAGAGACTATATTAATTACCAATCATTGTCTTGTCTCCTTTTCCCCCGAGGATTTTTATTTTCCTTCAAATCTTAACTGAGATGTATGATTCCTGTATGATTCTCTCTCCATTGTAAATATTTCCAATTTCTTTTTTTTTTTTTTTTTTTTTTTTTTTTTTTT
>JAJPUD010000725.1:111343-122835 GCA_023553655.1 Myrmecobius fasciatus
AGGAAGGAAGGAAGGAAGGAAGGAAGGAAGGAAGGAAGGAAGGAAGGGAAAAGGGAGAGAGGGAAGGAGAAAAGGAGAGAGTTGGGAAGGAAGGAAGAAAGCATTTATAAAGCTCCTATTATGTGCCAATCATTGTGCAAAGCACTTTACAAATATCTCGTTTGATTCTCAATAACCTTGGGGCTTCAATTATCCCCATTTTACAGTTGGAGAAACTGAGATAGATTTAATTTGCCCAGGGTCACATAGCTTGTAAGTGTCTGAAACTGCATTTGAACTGTCTTCCTGAATCTAGGCCTACCTTTCTACCCATTACACCACTAGCTGCTGAAAATAGGGAAGAGAAGATTATGCATTAATAATATCAATAAACAGGAAAATCCAACCCCTAAGAAATTGAATGGATATATTGTAAAGAATCAGAGCTAAGTAAGCAAGACTGAAAAAGAATGCCAGTGAGTATGAAAAAGGCAGTCTGACCTGACCACCTGAGTATTCAGTAGCTTTGCACCTTATGTGTCACTGAGCTTAGCTTATTTTGAGCTTGGCTGTACAATGAGAGAAAGGAAATAATAACTTCAAAACTGGGACTTTGGCATCAGAAGGTCATTGAATTTAGAACTGGAGAGTGTCTAATCCAGCATCAGGCTCAGAGACAATAAAACAGATCTAGAGAAATTAAATGGCTGTCATTTAACAGGAAAAGAGCAGTTTCATACATTACTGTAATATGTTTCTGGGTTCATGAAGTCTCAGCTAGCTTTACTGTTACATCTAACTTCTTATACACAGATAACTGTCACTCTGACAACAAATGTTGATAAAATTAGTAACTCATGGAAGGTTCAACTATGCAAAGAGCCCCCTTATCCAATCCTTCTCACCCACCTAAGGATTCCACTGAATCTTTCCAACCAAGGCAAAATCGGGGCTGTGGGTGGCTTTCACAGGTTAGGGTTCTGATTGTTGGATCTTCACAGATAATCAGGTTGGCTTCCCACAAGGTTCTGTCCTCAGTCTCTCTCCCTTCCTCCTCCTTCTCCTCGTCCTCCTCCTCCTTCTCTTCTTCTTCTTCTTCTTCTTTTCTTCTTCTTCTTCTTCTTCTTCTTCTTCTTCTTCTTCTCTCTTCTTCTCCTTTTCTCTCTCTTTGTGTCTCTGACTCTCTCTTTCTCTCTCCCCTTCCCTCCCCCTCCTTCTCTCTCTCTCTCTCTTTCTTTCTTTCTTTTTCTGTCTCTGTCTCTTTGTCTTTCTTCCCCCTTTCCCTCTTTTTCCCTCCCTCTCTCTTTTTCTCCCCTCCCTTCCCCCTCTACCTTTCTTTCCCTCCCTTCCTCTCAATCTTTCTCTGTCTCTGTGTGTCTCTTTGTCTCTGTCTCTGTCTCTCTCTTCCCCCCTTTTCTTCCTCTCTCTCCTTCCTTGCTTCTCTTCCACCTTCTCTCTGTCTCTGTCTCTGTGTGTTTGTGTCTCTCTGTGTGTCTGTCTCTGTCTCTGTGTGTCTGTGTGTCTGTCTCTCTCTCCTATGTCACTTGGTGATCTCATAAACTCCCTTGGATTTAATAATCATCTCCATACAGATTATTCTCATTTCTATTTGTCAGGCCTAACCTCTCTCTTGATGTTTAAATTTGAATCTTCAACATCTGTCTTACAGATATCTTATAGATATAGATATAGATATAGATGTCTTATGGATATCTTAAATTCAACAGAATCCAAACTAACTCATCATGATTCCCCCAAAACCTCCCTTCTTCCTAACTTAGAGTTGTTGAAGGTATCACAATTCTCCCAGTGATCTAGGCTCACATCCTAGCTATCAGTCTACATTCTATTTTTTCTTGCCATCATATCTAGTTGGTTGCCAAGTATTATTTCAACCCTTGCAACTTTTCTCATATAGGTCCTCTTCTTTTCTCTTCCTTTACGCTGGTATAGGTCTTCATTATCTTGTGCCTGAACTATTGTAATAGTTTATAGGTTGATTTCCTTGTCTCATGTCTCTTCCTACACCAATCTATCCCCTTTCAGATGTCAAAGTGATCTTCCAAAAGTGCAGTTCTAATCATGTCACCTCCTCTTCAATAATTTTGGTGCCTCCCAATATAGAATATAGAATCCTCTCTTTGGTTTTTAAAGTCTTTAATAATCTGGTCTCTTCCTACCTATACAGTCTTCTTACATATCACTCCCTTTGACATAATCTATGATTCTTCAGTGATGTTGGGCTCCTTGTTATTCTCACACAAGATATTCTGCTTCTTAACTCCAGATATTTCACTTGCTATGGGCTCTTCCTGTAACTATTATCTCCTTCCTTTTTTCCTTCGCCTAGCATCCTTGGATTCTTTCAAGTCCAAGCTAAAGTTCCACCTTCTGCAAGAAGCCTTTCCTGTTCTCAATGCCAATGGAAGCATATTATCTTCACTTTTTTGGTGTTTTTTTTTTCTTTTGACCTGCTTCTTCTTTCACAACATGACTAATATGGAACTATTTTACATGATTATATATATATACACAACCCATATCAAATTGCTTAGCATCTTAGAAATAGAGTGGTGAGGGAGGAAGAGAATTTGAAACTCAAAATTGTTAAAAATGAATATTAAAAATTGTCTTTACAGGTAATTGGAGGGAGGGGGCGGAGCCAAGGTGGCGGAGTGAAAAGGTGACTTTCTGCCTCTCCTCCGATCTTCTCTCAAATCAACAATAAAATAAGCCTCTGAACTGATCTTCAAGTCAACGAACTCAGAAATATTTGGGCACGGCTCTCTGGAGAACTTCATATCAGGTTAGTCGGACTCGGACAGAGAGATAAATAGACAATCCCTGTGCAGGCCGGAAGTGAGGGTGGGACTCAGCTCAGCTCATCCTGGAAGAAATTCCAAACTCCAAACTCCAAATTCCAAACACCTGGAGTTTATCTGAGGCACTCGGGACACTCTGCCCTGATTGGGGACAGGTGTTCTGGCAGACTTGCCTTGTTTAAGGAGTAATTCGGACTTAGTCCTAGCCCCCACCGGCCCAGCACCTTAAGTCAACTCGCCGAAGTGCCCCAGGGCAAAGCGTCTTCAGCCGAGGTTTTTTTTTTTCCCCTACCTTAAAGAGATATCCACTCTATCTAAAAAAAAAATGATGAAGAAGCAAAAGAGAGCTCTCACCATAGACAGCTTTTATCAAGGCAAAGAAACGACCTCAGATACAGAGGTTTCTTTAGACAAAAATCCAGAAAAAAACAGCAAGGACCATCACTGGTCCCCGTTTCAAAAGGCCTTTCTGGAAGACTGCATAAAGAAGCTCAAAAGAGAGCTGGAGGATGAATGGGAAAATAAACTGAAATCAGTGCAAGAAGGATACAGTATCTTGCAAGAAGGATATGATACTCTGCAAAAGAGATATGAAAAAGACACCAATTTATTAAAAAATAAAATTAGTGAAGTGGAAAAAGAGTGCAGTGAACAAATTGGCCAGTTACAAAAGGAACTTAAAAAGGTAACTGAAGAAAACAACACTTTAAAAATAAGAATTGAACAAATGCAAGTGAATGACTCACTAAGACTTGAAGAATCAGTTAAACAAAAACAAAAAAATGAAAAATTAGAAGAAAATATGAAATATCTCCTAGGAAAAACAACTGACTTAGAAAATAGATCTAGGAGAGACAATCTAAGGATTATTGGACTTCCTGAAAGCCATGATCAAAAAAAGAATCTAAACACTATCTTCCAGGAAATCCTGAAAGAAAACTGCCCTGAGATTGTAGAATCAAAGGGCAAAATCACCATTGAAAGAATTCACCGATCACCTCCTGAAAGAGACCCCAAAATTAAAACCCCAAGGAATATCGTGGCTAAATTTCAGGACTATAGCACCAAGGAACAGATTCTGCTAGCAGCTAGACAGGTAATTGGAAAAAATAAAATACAACTAAAAAGTAGTATTGCTTTTTCTGAACATCCTTGATGTTAGTACCTTCACTCTGAGATTATCTCCAATTTATTCTGCACATACAGTCCTTTCTGAAATTATCTTGCTGTTCATTTCTTATAGAACAATAAAATTTCATTTGAATATTCCATTCATATACCGTAACTTATTCAGCTATTTCACTTTGTTTCTAAGATTCCACTGAGTTTCTAAGTTTTTTCCTAGCATTTGTTAACCTTTGTGTGTTGTCTGTGGCTCGCACAAAATGCCCGAAAAGCTCCCATTTGATTTCTTATATTGTGTTATATCAAAACTGTGATGGGGAAAATCACAATGTGAAAGGGATAATTTTATTGTGTTTTATGGCTGTGATGTTCACAGCTCTGTTAAAATGTTCTCTAGCTTGTAAAAACATATTTGCCATGATTATGGAATAAGGGCATACCATAATTAAGTCCCTAGAATTAAATATCAAAATAACTTGCTTGTTTTGAGTCTGAGGACCTTGCTACCAATTCTGGTTCTACTACTTACTATTTATATGATTTTGGACATTTGTCACACTTTGCTGGGTCTCAGTTTCTTCACTTGAAAAAAGAGGAGCTTGGACTAAACTATTTCAGTCCTGAATCCTATGACTCACACTACGTCAAACAGTTATGATGGCTTAATAAATAAAATGTAAATCTTGTCTCAGACACTTACTATCTTGGGAAAGCTATTAAGCCTTTCTCAGCCTATTTCCCCTCTGTAAAATGAGGGGAGCAGAGATTTACTTTGATTTCTATTCAGGACATTTTCATTTAGTTCTGTTTATACAATATCAAAATATTTGGTCAAATATACAAAAACCAAATGGACTACCTGTTGCTATTTAGATAAATAATTGGCTGGTTACCCGGTTTCTCGACTTTGCAACCAATTGGTTTAATCTCAAGTACAGACAGGCAGGTTAAATGTCTTGGGTACTTCTTGCTTCTTATCAGTACAGCCTTCCCTACATTGAAAACTCCAGAAAAAATAAAAATCCATTGGGATCACAGCTGCCCAACCTGCTTTATTCAGGGCCTACGTGTGGATACCTAATAAATACTTTTGTATGATCATGATGGTGTTCTGAGTGATCCAATTATTTCTAGCCCTCACAATCATGCCTTGAAATGACTTGAGACTTCTTTTCTCACTGAAGGGGCTGAAGGTAACAAGTCCCTGGCTTTTCCTTTCTATTGGATAGAGGGGGGATTAGGTACAAGTGCTCAATGGTCCAACATTCTCAAGCAAACTGGGGAGCATAGAAGTTGAGAGATTGTTGCCTTAATTGAAGACAAGGGGGGGAAAGAAAGCAAGGTCAAAATGTTTCACATAGTCTACATCATCCAAGAGAGAACAAAATGGTTGCCTTTTTATAGGCTTGAGGAGGGGGGAAAGAAGGTGTGGGGCAAAAAAGTAAAGAACCTTTACCCTAGATCTCATCTTAGAAATGATATTTTTAACTATAAAAGCAAGGAAAATGAAATGCTATTATAGAATCAATATAATAGAAATTATACATGACTGAGATTAACATATTTGAAATTAATCTGAACCATATTAAATGATGTCATTCATGTATGTATGAGAAACAAAAAGAAAAAGTAGAAAGAGCAGAGAACTGGAAATTGGGATAAGGAACTTCTAATTCCACTAAATGGCAGTATCACCTTTTGAGGAAGTCTTTTACTTCTCTTTGCTTCCATGCCTCATTTGTAAGTGAGGACATTGGATTAGATGACATCAAAGTTATCTTCCAACTCTAAAGTTCTATGATTTAAATATTAACTGGAGTTCCATATTCCATGAAATCTACTAGAAAGAGCAAAGATTTTTGGCAAGAATCAAATTCAAAAAATGAGAGGATCTCAAAGACCATCTAGTCCAAGCTATATCTGAACCGGAATCTCCTCTATAACACTACAAAGAATATTACAGCTTGCAATTGAAAGTCTCCTATTGGTGAGGAGGAAGGAATGTTTTGGACACTTCAGAGCATCTGAAAATGTAGCTGCATCCTCATCAGAGTCCTTGATCAAGTGTCAAACAGTAGAAAGATAGATTCTGGAAACACTCCCCTTGAAATCACTTTCTGAGAAAATATCAAACTATTCATATTTATTTTTTGGATCTGACTTCTGAATCCACCCAATTGTATTATCATCCAATCTACATCCCTATCTTGTCCATAAGGATGGCAAAAGAAACTTTATCAAATAATTTTCTAAAATCTAAGTATTATAGGATCATTGATTCAGAGCTGGAGGGGATATTTAGAAGTAAGAATAAGCAAAGTAGCACAGTAGATAGAGAACTGGACCTAGACTAAGGAAGTTATGAGTGAGTCATGTATCTGTTTCAGTTTGGTCAAATGTAAGTGGGAATAATATCACTCTTTCAGAGCTGTTGTGAGGATCAAATGAGATAATATCGGTAAAGTACTTAGCATAATGATGAATATGGAAATATGTTTAGAAGAACTGCACATTATTAACCCATATCAGATTGTTTTCTGTCTTGAGGAAGGGGAAGGAGAGAGAAAAATTTAGAACTCAAGGTACTGCAAAAGTGAATGTTAAAAACTATCTTTACATGTATTGGAAAAATAAATAGTATTGGGGGAGGGGGGAAGTGCTTAGCATAGTGCCAGAGATATAATTATTGTTGATTGGCCTTCATTTTCTAAAAAAAACAGTGACAACACAAGTGATGTCTTGACTCCTGAGTGAAGTGGATATAAGTGAAAGAAAATTGCTCAGAGTCTTTAGCCTCACTCTCTGTCCCTGAGTCATCAAAGTCCAGTAGCAAGACAAAATTGAAGATAACTAGCACTGGTCCAAGATGCAGTGGATGTTCTTGGTGTCTTTGATGTCTGACCGACCTCTAAATGCTCCACAGGGCTTGCTTCAGTTGTCTTCGTGGCCATTTGAACAAATTGTTCTCATCTGTCCATTCTGCTGGGAGAAGTCTTCAAATGTTAAAGACAACCCTTCCTAACTTACAGATGGGTTTGAGAGCCATAGGTTATCCTCACCCTGGCTTAGCTCATCTGCCAAGCAGATTTATTGGGATGTGGCCACTGTGCTCACAGGTGTGAGCTGAGTGCCAGGTAGATACCAAAGATGAATGAGCAGCCCTGAAAGGGAGTCAGAAAACCCTTACTCTGAGGGGTAAATTCTTCTTGTATACAGTAGGTCATTAATAAATGTTTGTATATAGTAGACTAATAATACATGACTGTTTTCTTCCTTCCTAATATATCTCTATATTATAGGTGAGGAAACTGATCCCCATATTATAGATGAGGAAACTGAAGACTAAACATATTAACTGATTTGTCAAGTTCATACTAGTAGTAAATGGCAGAGCCATGATTAAAATTCAGTTCCTTTGACTTCGAATTCAATATTCCTTCCACCATCCAAAACTTAAATATCAATGGCATTCCTAATATAGTAACTAGTCTTACCTAATCCCAACCTAATAGCCCTGCTTAAAAAGGAATTTGTTTAGCCTGAAATTATCTGTTCTGGATAAAGTCAAACTGGTTCCTGTAACAAGACACCCAGTACATAGCACCATGCCTGGTACATAGTAGGCACTTAATGTTAATTGACTAAATGACTTCACAAAGTCATTAATCATAAGAAAAAGTAAAGTCAAAACAATTAATTATTGATATTCTACCTCACACCATGCAAAATGTCAAAAGATTAAAATGGCTAATTTTTTGAAGGGGTTATGGTAGGGCAGTCACATTAATGTACTGTTCGGTGAAGTTATGAATTAGTTCAACTATTCTGAAAAGCAGTTTGGAACTATATCTTAAAAGTCACTAACTCATGTATATCCTTTGATTCAACAATTTCATGATTACAAACATACCACAAAAGGATGGGAGAAAAAGGATGAGGACTCATTTGGATAGACATATTCATAACAGTACTTTTTACTGTATCAAACACTTGGAGACAAAGTGGGTGCTCATAAACTGGAGACTAGATGAACAAATGGAGGATTGTGAATGGAATAGAATATTATTTTGCCATAAAAATGAATATGATGAATTCAGAAAAATTTAAGAACACTTGTGGGCACTGGTGGAGAAATGAAAATGAGCAGAAACAGGAACAATTTGTACACACATAATAATATGAAGAGAAATAAATATGAAAAGGATGATATGAAAGGAAGAAAAAAGAAAGAAAGGATGAAAGTAAAAAGAAAGGAAGGAAGGAAGGAAGGAAGGAAGGAAGGAAGGAAGGAAGGAAAAGAAAAGAAGAAAAGGAGGAGGATGAAAGACTGTATTGTCATTCAGAAAGTGAACTATGGAGACTGAATGTGAATCGAAGTGTAGTATTTTCATTTTTGGGGTTTTTTTCTCATTTTTTTTCTTTTGGTCTGATTTTTCTTGTACAACATGACAAACATGGAAATATGTTTAAAAGGATTACACATTTAACTTAGATTGCTTACTGTCTTGGGGAGGAGAGGAAGGAGGGAGGGAGAAAATTTAAAACCCAAAGTTTTACAAAAATGAATGTTGAAAACTATCTTTACATGTATTGGGGGAAAATACTATTGAGAAAAAAAAGAATTTTGTGTTATATACCATGTACCTTATTTCAGTTTTCAACTTTTTTTATTCTATAATTCCCAATATAAAGATCATCCTCTTTGTGAAAGAAAAATAGAAGCAAAATAAGAAAGGAGGTTTTTTTAGCCTTCTCACTGTTGTCCATTATCACCATTCTATCCACCAAAAATAGTATTAACCCTTCAACAAAACTTTTTAAAAAGTGTCCTTTTGAAGTAGTTGGCATTCATGCTCAGCCTTAAGTCATTCTGGGCTTTAGCATTCCAGACACTATTCTTAGACAATTATTCCACTCTTGCATTCATCCTTTATTACCTTGATGCTATCTTCTAGTCCTATCTTTTTAAAAAACTGAATTGGTTTGATGAGATCCCCACAGAGTGGCATCAGTATCTCCAGACAGCTGCTCTTTTTCTCCTTGTTGTAATTATTTCTGTTCGTGCTTCACAATTTTATTTTTAAAAGCATTCAGCCTTCTTAGCCTGACTCCCCCTATAAATCTTAGACAATTGTATTCTACCTATGTTTTTTTCTAAACTTTTTGAAATCTGTTTATCAGATGCAGCTGTAGTTCACATATAGGAGAATGGAGGCTAATAACTGGAGCCAGAGGGTGGTCTCTGGTGCTCATTCCTCATAATTTGGATGGCTGTGTGGCAAGCTTTTGGTTCATAGTAGAGTGGAGGTTGTTTTCAGAATTTGCCCTCTGCACAACTCACATGTCCAAAAGAACTTTAGGAAGGGAAAGGAACAAACATTTATATAGTGCCTAATGTGTGCCATTCATATTACCTCATTTGATTTTCACAACAACTCTGTAAAGCAGGAGCTGTTATTATTCCCATTTTAGGAAATTAAGTTAAACAAGGGTTAAGTGACTTGCCCAAGATCACATTACTGGTAAGTGTATAAGGCTGCATTTGAACTCAGGTCTTCTTGACTCTGGGCCCAGAGTTCTATCTACTATACCACCAGCTGTATCTATAAAGTGGAAAGCCTTACAAGTGTAACTGTCCATTTCTGCTATTTTTATATTCCCTTCTGGATTGCTATCTCTTAACCTGACTTCTTGTCTCTCAATCTCACTTTGGACTTTGCAATGTTAAGATGCTTGTTTACTTAATTGATGAGGAGACAGTGAATTCTCTTCTACATTGCTTCTAGGTTAGGGCCTTGAGGATTTGAAGAATTATTCTTTATTTGCCCAGAACTATGTTTTTGAGTAGTGATTACAACTGATTGAGGGAGAAAAAATGAGGATGAATCAATCCATGGCTAGTCTTTCAGGCTTCTCATATAATTATAGACTCATTTGCCTGGTTTTGGAGTAGGCTGCTATTTCAGAATGACATTTCTTTAAAAATTCAGGAGCCCTTTGTTGTTCAATCATTTTTCAGTCACATCTGATTCTTTATGACCCCATTAGGGATTTTCTTGGCAAAGATACCACAATGGTTTGTCATTTCCTTCTCCAAATTATTTTTACAATGGGGAAACTGAGGCAAACAAGATAAAGTGACTTGCCTGGAATCACACAGTTAATGCATGTCTAAGGCCAGAATTGAAGTCAGAAAGATGAATTTTCTGACTCCGAGCCTAGTATACACCATCTAGTTGTCCCAGGAATATGAGAGGAAAGCATAAATATGTGTCTATTATTATAATAATCATTATTTTCTTTAATTTATTATAATTATTTCCTCTAATTCACCTACTCACTACCCATTTTTGGACATTTGTGAATAGACATCTAAGATCATAGGGTTTAGTGTTGACTTTCCTTCTAAACATTGCTTCCTGTTAGTAGTCCCCTGTCCTGATCTTCTTGTGCCAGCTCTCTGGTACCTGGCTTGGCAGTTATATAATTTTCTCTTTAAATCACTCTTTATTTGATTTGTTATACTCCAAAATATGTTTTAACCATCCCTCATCTGGAACACTCTATTCCTGGCTGAGTTCTATCTATCTATCTATCTATCTATCTATCTATCTATCTATCTATCTATCTATCACTATCTATATCTATGTCTCTATCTTCTATTTATCTATTATCTGTCTGTCTATCAGTCTATCCATCCATAAATCCAAATCTTCAACATTCACTTTCCAAATTTCCCTTTTTCTCCTCAAGGTCTTAGCTTTTATCTGTAAACATGATGGAAACATTACCAATGTTCAATTTCTTCCATAGGATTTCATAATTCTTACTTAGCTATGCCTTCTGATTTCTTTCTGGTGGGATCATTTGTCCCTAAACAAATCACAAACTGTGGGGAATGGTCACATTTCATAAGTTTTGGGCAGCTCTTTCATGACAAAAGAAAGAGGAAAATTTGCTTCCTCAGCCACCAACCATCACTACTTGGTTCTACTTCCTTACTGTTACTAGATTCGAATTTTCTATCTCTCAGGATAAACATTATCATTTTTTGGAACACAAGAAGCTGATTCCTCCAGAAAGGGATCAGTTCCACTTTCCATGAGAAGAACCTTATAGTTAGTATCTCACTTTAGATGTTCAAGGGGTCTTCTCCCTTCCTTCTTGGGACCACATTCTTCCGCCCCACACTTCTTTTATTATTATTATTTTTAATAAAGCTTTTTATTTTCAAAACATATGCACAGATAATTTGTCACCACTGATCCTTACATAGCCTTGTGTTCCAAATTTTCCCCTCACCCCCTCCCCTAGATGGCAAGCAATCCAATATATGTTATACACATTAAAATATATATATTAAATCCAATATATGTAAACATATTTATACAATTCTCTTGCTGCACAAGAAAAAATCAGATCAAAAAGGAAAGAAAATGAGTAAGAAAACAAAATGCAAGCAAACAACAACAAAAAGAGTGAGAATGCTATGTTGTAATCCACATTCAGTTCCCACAGTTCTCTCTCTGGGTGTGGATGGTTCTCTTCATCACAAGATCATTGGAA
>JAJPUD010000725.1:122845-165065 GCA_023553655.1 Myrmecobius fasciatus
TCTCTCTCTGGGTGTGGATGGTTCTCTTCATCACAAGATCATTGGAACTGGCCTCAATCATCTCATTTTTGAAAAGAGCCACGTCCATCAGAATTGATTATCATATAATATTGTTGTTGCCATGTACAATGATCTCCTGATTCTGCTCATTTCACTTAGCATCAGTTAATGTAAGTCTCTCCAAGCCTCTCTAAAATCATATTCCTGATCATTTCTTATACAACAATAATATTTCATAACATTCATATACCATAATTTATTCAGCCCTTCCTCAGCTGAGGGACATCCATTCAGTTTCCAGTTTCTTGCCACTACAAAAAGGGCTTCCACAAACATTTTTGCATATGTGGGTCCCTTTCACTCCTTTAAGATCTCTTTGGATTCCTTCCGGGGGTGGAGCCATGGTGGCGGAGATCAGACAGGATTCTCTGTAACCTCCTCTAACCTCCCCTCAAACCAACAAAATATGAAGCCTCTAGACTGATTCTGAAGCAAAAAAATCCACAATATCCGGAGAACAACACGATTCTAGAAGAAGATACTCTGGAAGAACCTCAAAACAGGTCTGATAAGCACCAGAAATAATTCAATCAGCGGAGCTGCCCAGCCCTGACATAATTCAATCAGCAGAACTGCCCAGTTCCTGAAATAACTCAATCAGCAGAACTGCCCCAAGGCAAATTAAAGCAGCTGTCCCACCTTTGCCCTAAACAGACCTCACACCTTTAAAAAAAATGAATAAAAAACCAAAAAGAGCTCTCACCATAGACAACTTTTATGGAGAGAGGGAAGAACAGACCTCAAATCCTGAGGCCCCTAAAGGTAAAGCAACTCCAGAAAAAGCCCCAAAGAGAGACATAAATTGGTCTCCATGTCACAAGGCTTTCTTTGAAGATTGCATAAAAAATCTTAAAAGAGAGTTAGAAGAAACATGGGGAAACGAAATGAGATCACTGCAAAATGAAATAGAAAAAATGGAAAAAGAATGCAGTGAACAAAAAAATGTAATTGGTCAATTGCAAAAGGAACTAAAAACAGTAACTGAAGAAAATAAGACATTAAAAATTAGAATCGAACAATTGGAAATGAATGACTCATCAAGACTTCAAGAATCAGTAAAACAAAAACAAAAAAATGAAAAGATAGAGAAAAACATGAAATATCTCCTAGGAAAAACAACTGACCTGGAAAATAGATCTAGGAGAGACAATCTAAGGATTATAGGGCTTCCTGAAAGCCATGATGAAAAAAAGAACCTGGACACTATCTTCCAGGAAATCATAAAAGAAAACTGCCCTGATATTTTACACCCAGAAGGCAAAATACTCCTTGAAACAATCCACCGATCACCTCCTGAAAGAAACCCAAAAATTAAGTCCCCCAGAAATATTGTGGCTAAATTCCAGAACTATCATACCAAGGAAAAGATATTACAAGAAGCCAGAAAGAAACAATTTAAATATCGGGGAGCTACAATAAGGATCACACAGGACCTAGCAGCTTCTACTTTGAAGGATCGAAGGGCCTGGAATCAGATATTCCGAAGGGCAAAGGAACTTGGATTACAGCCAAGAATAAGTTACCCAGCTAGAATGAGCATTATCTTCCAGGGAAGAAGATGGTCTTTCAATGATATAGGAGAATTTCACCTATTTCTACTGAAAAGACCAGAACTGAACAAAAAATTTGATCTACAAACACAGAACACAAGAGAAACATAAAAAGGTAACAAGAAAAAATAACTCTTGAGAACTATATTTATGTTATAGATACTTATAGAATGAGGGTTGATTTTATGAATTGATTATTACATTATGATTATGATATGATTACTGTGATTTTATGATTATTATCATATGATTACTGTGATTTTATGATTATTATGATATGTTTATTGTGATTTTATGAATCTTATGATATGATAAACTGAAAAAGAAATTAGAGGTAGAAAAGGGATAACACTGGAAGAAGAGGAAAATGAGGTAAAATAAGGGAAATTACATCACATGTAGAGGCAAAGAAAACCTATAATGATTGAGGGGAGAAAAGGGAGGGGAATGAGAATTGGGTTAATCTCCATCTCATCAGATTTGGCTCAGAGGGAATAATAGACGTACTTATAAGGAAACTGGAGGGAAAGGGGGGAAAAAGGGGGTGGGTGGGGCTCTAAAGGGGAAGGATTGTTTGAGGGAAGTGGTTTTCAAAAGCAAAATAGTAGGGAGGAGGGAAAGGGGATAAGAAAAAGAAAAGCATAAGCTAGGGTAAATAAGATGACAGGAAATACAGAATTAGTTATTTTAACTGTGAATGTGAATGGAATGAACTCTCCCTTAAAGCAGAAGCAGATAGCAGAGTGGATTAAAAACCAGAATCCAACAATATGTTGTATACAAGAAACACATCTAAAACATAGAGATACATACAGGGTGAAGGTAAAAGGCTGGAGCAGAATCTATTATGCTTCAGGTGAACAAAAAAAAGCAGGGGTAGCAATCCTGATCTCAGACCAAGTAAAAGCAAAGATAGACTTCATTAAAAGAGACAAAGAAGGAAATTATATCTTCCTAAAGGGTACCATAGATGATGAAGCAATATCAATACTAAACGTATATGCACCAAGTGGTATAGCATGGAAATTCCTAGAGGAAAAGTTCAGAGAGATGCAAGAAGAAATAGACAGCAAAACTATAATAGTGGGGGATCTCAACCTCCCTCTCTCAGAACTTGATAAATCAAACCACAAAATAAATAAGAAAGAAGTTAAGGAGGTAAACAAAATGTTAGAAAAGTTAGGTATGATAGATCTTTGGAGGAAATTAAATGGAGACAGAAAGGAGTTTACTTTTTTCTCAGCAGTCCATGGAACTTATACAAAAATTGACCATGTGCTAGGACACAAAAACCTCAAAATCAAATGCAGGAAGGTAGAAATAATAAATGCATTTTTTTCAGATCATGACGGAATAAAAATCACATGCAATATAAGGCCAGGAGAAAATAGACCAAAAACCAATTGGAAACTAAATAATTTTATCCTAAAGAATGAATGGGTGAAACAGCAAATTACAGACACAATTACTAATTTCATTCAAGAGAATGACAATAATGAGACCACATACCAAAATTTGTGGGATACAGCCAAAGCGGTAATAAGGGGAAATTTTATATCTCTAGACGCTTATTTGCATAAAATAGAAAAAGAGAAAATCAATGAATTGGGCTTGCAACTAAAAAAGCTAGAGAAAGAACAAATTAAAAACCCCCAATCAAATACCAAACTTGAAATCCTAAAAATAAAAGGAGAGATTAGTAAAATTGAAAGTAAAAAAACTATTGAATTAATAAAAGATCTCTTTGGGATATAAGCCCAATACAAACACTCTTGGATCAGAGGGTATGCACAGTTAGACAACTTTTTGAGCATAGTTCCAAATTTCTCTCCAGAATAGCTGAATTCATTCACAGTTCTACCAATAATGTATTAGTGTCCCAGTTTTCCCATATCTTCTCCAACATTCTTCATTATCTTTTCCTATCATCTTAGATCCAAACAAGGTCATGAAAAGTAAGATAAAACTGAAACAAGTGAATAACAACCTAAAAGAGGATTACTTTGTTAATGGCAGGCTTTTTACCTTTTTTAAGATAAGGAACTTGATTGAAACCGGGCTATTCAGATTTTCAAGCAAGGCTTCTCAGGAAAGCACTATCAATCCAAGGTAATTAGCCACTTTTTTTCTTCTCTTCCCATCAAAACTCAGATCATCTTTGAATCTTTTCTGGCCATTTCATACTAGCTAGAATGTCACCCACAATACTGAATTTCAGGTCTAAGAAACACTGTCTACATCTCAAATGAAAAAGTAGCTCAAAGATTAAACTATCAATTTTAAATTGAAGAGAATAGGGAACAACTTTTTTATATACATATATACAAATCGTTTTTATAATAGCTTTTTATCTTTCAAAATACATGTAAAGAGAGTTTTTTTTAACATTCACTCTTGCAAAATATTGTATTCCAATTTTTAGTCTCTCCCTCACCTTCCTCACCTAGATAATAAGTAGTCCAACATAGAGTAAACATGTGCAATTCTTCTGAACATATTTCCACATTTATCATGCTGCACAAGAAAAAATCAAATGAAAAGGAGGAAATGAGAAAGAAAATAACAAGCAAGCAAATAACAACAAAGATGAAAATATTATGTTGTGAGCTACAGTCAGTTGCCATAGTCCTCTTTCCAGATGCAGATGGCTCTTTCCATCACAAGTCTATAGGAATTCCTTGAATTATCTCATTGTTGAAAAGAACCAAGACCATCACAGTTAATCATCACATAATCTTGATGCTATGTACAGTGTTCTCTTGATTCTACTCATGTCACTTAGCATCAGTTCATGCAAGTCTCTTTCTGAAATCATTCTGCTGATCTTATAGAATAGTAATATTCAATTACATTCATATATCATAACTTATTCAACCATTCCTCAACTTATGGGCATTCATTCCAGCAGGGAACAACTTTTTATCTTCTCCTTCTTGAACACAGATTTAAGCTTCTACAGGCAAACCCTAGGCAATACTAAATAAAGTCAAAAAGATCTGGAAGCCTTGTAGCATTCAATTAGCCTTCATTGACTTCAAAGATAATATGCTGTTGGTAATAGATACTATTTTGTTTACAAGTTTGTAAATAGTCTGTAAAATGTGCAACACTTTAATTTAAAATGTTTTGCATCCACTCCAGATTTAGAACCAGAAGAAAATCTAGAGGCCTTTTAGGAAGAAAGGAAAGAAATAAATATTTATTAAGAACTTACTATCTGCTAGTACCTGTGCTAAGCAGCACTTTTTTTTTTGGCTGAGGCAATTGGGGGTAAGTGACTTGTCCAGGGTCACACAGCTAGGATGTGTTAAATGTCTGAGGTCAGATTTGAACTCAGGTCCTCCTGAATTCAGGGCTGATGCTCTATCCATTGAGCCACCTAGCTGCCCCACTAAGCACTTTATAAATATTATCTCATTTGGTTTTGGAACTAATAGCCTTGAAAGTAGGAGCTGTTATTATCTCCAATTTACAGTTGAGGAAACTGAGGCAGGCAGGATTAAGTGATTTGCCCGGGATCACATGGCTAATAAGTATATGAGGCCAGACTTGACTTTAGGTCATCCTGATGCCAGGCCTGGTGCTTTATCCACTGAGTCAGTTAAGTTCTCTAACCCCCTCATTTCACTGTTGACAGGACTTCTCAAAGACATGAAGAGATGAACATGTCCAAGGTCACATAGGAAAGAAGTAGCAGAGTTGAGAGATGAACCCATGCCTTTTAACTATACATTCATGTCTGCTGCCTCTAAATCCAACAACCATGACATCTCTATCATGCCAGGTACAAGTAGCTCTTCAGATTCTTACACTGAATAAAGATAGTGAACTTGCCTTTTTCTTAAGTCTTCCACAGCTGTGATTTGTCTCTAAATGAGCAAATGCACAATTCCCAGAATAAAAGCCCCAAATAAAAATTAACTCCTCTTTACTATACTCTTGTCTCATTTTACTAAGCCTGTCTGGGATGCTGCCTGACAGCCACAAACTTCCCTGACTCCAAGCCTGCTTGTGTTGCTCATGACCTATTGCTTTGGCTCTCGAGCTGCCCAACAGTCACTCTGCTACTGGCATCCTGATGATTTTTCTTTCAGATGTTACCTTAAGCATGAAAGACTCTACATCAAAAACAAGTTTGTTGTACCCAGAGGGACACAGCAGCAGTGGCAGTCTGAAGGAGTGACTGACACAGATCTGAAACAACTCTGATACCTGGAGCGGGCACAGTGGCAGCTGTGGAGGCAGCAACAACAACAACAAAGGATTCCCTAATAGCCTATAGGAACTTGCACATCCCTGCATCACCCCATCATCCCCAGCAGCAGCAGCAACACAGTGATCATTCCCATCTGAGCTTGTCAGCGTCAAAGGATGCCTCTGTATCCCTGTCAAATCTTACACCCAATTGAGTTTCTTGTGCCCTCATTTGCTTTGCCATGGAGCACACCAGTAGTACCAGATAAACAGGCTTCCCCAATGTGGGTGGTTCATTTTCATGTCTAATACACAGATATGTCTGGCTAAGAAACCCCAATCAACCTTTACAATACCTTCTTCCTCTTTTTTTTTTTTTTTTTCCCCGCCTGGCAACAGTACATAGTCTCCAAATGTAGCCACTGTGAATATTCAAATACTGTAATTGGAGATGATTTACATTGTTTTGAATTAACTAAAATTCCATTGTTAAGCACAAATACTGCTTCACTAAATCATCATGCTTTTAATAGGTCCACACAAGCAGGTTACTGAACGCATTAGGATTTATAACGCTCCTGGGGAGCTGACCACTGTGTTACGCTTCCTGCTGCTAGGTAATATGCATGACACATTTCTGGACACTAATTCATTTATTTAATAGTAACAGTATGCAAAAACAGAGTTCAAAATGAGGCTGACAAAGAAGGTATAAAAGTTTTATTAATCCATAGCTAATCAAAGGCCAGTAGAAGGCATATAATGGTGGCATTTATAGACCATATCGAATGTGAATAAATTAAATTTTTGTTTCCTAAAATCTTACTAATAGGATGTATTCTGCTTGAAACATTTATACTTTTAATTACAGAGAAAGGAAATCTAGAGCAGGTTTCCAGCTGTACTTTACTTAAAAGCTGCAACTTCCCATCAAAGATTCCCATTAATCCTTTCATCAGCTGTTTTCGTAAATTTGATCTATTACAGCATGCCCTGTGTCCATGCTGGAAATAACATTATTTATATTATTTCTGGTTTAATTTTAGGCTAGCAGATTGCTAAAAGTTATTTTCTCTGGATGATTGAAATGTCTAAGTTATTTTTTTTCCTCCTGTCACCTTGAATGCATACACAATGCACAAAAGTATTAACTGTTGTGGTTTGATGCTTTTCAAAGTATGATGGTATGGCTAAGTACCAAATCAGAGCCAAGGGAGGTGGTATTCCACAAGATGGAATATAAGTAGGGAAGACTGGTGAAAGCCAGTAATACTTAATTATCTGGAAGGACAAAATTTATCCTTCTGACATATTAAACAGTTGAAGAATTCTCTTAGCTATACTAATTACAAGCAATAGAAAAAACTCAAGCCAAAAGAAAAAAATGACCCCCTACCAAACCTGGTATCAACGTTATTCAGTGGGGCCTTCTAACACTTATCATATTGTCAATATTCTAAATTTGGACATAAGAAGAGGTCCTTCAATTTATTGAAGGTATGGGTCCTTGACCTTAAGAGATCTCAAAATTTAAATAGGGTATCTCTCTAAAATAGTTGTTGCTGCTACAGATCTTCTTAGATCAGAAGTAGAGTAGAAGTGGGAAATAGAAAAGCTACAATAGTTACCCTTTATCCATTCTATTACTCCTTTATAGCACTCTTTTCTCCTCTCATACCCCAAGTATTCAATAATTTAATGGTTTACATTCATTCCCCAACTCTTACCCACAAGTCATTCCAAGTTTTGGAAGAAATAAATGAGGAACCATGTAATTTTTGTAAATTAAAAGACCCTTTACATTGTGATTTTATGAAAGAAAAAGATTATACTGTGACTTTCCGGAAGAAAAAAACTGAAGAATCAGGAAGGTCCAAATCCTCCTTTCTCAAGCCCAAGTCATTGTAAATATCCACTGGTTTTCTCAGTCCCTTTGCCAGAGTTTAAAAAAAAAAGGCAATTTTTGATCAAGTAGAAAAGATTGCTAATTCCATGTATTATTCTTAGGTGTTAAAGAATTTTAAAAAAAGTTCTTAAAACCAAAATTCTTGGCACTGTCAAAATGTTCAAAATCATAAAATAATGTTTTATCATTAAAATGATGAGTTACCAAATGCTTTGCTGCAGCATTCTAAGGACCATGAGACCTTCCATCTGATTTACAACTGAAACCTGCTGTATGTGTTGTCTTCCTCATTAGTATGTGAGATTGTAAATGGCAAGAATTGTCTCATTTTATACTTACAATTCCTTCATTTTCATATCTGGTACCCAGACCCACCTAGCTAACAATCTTCAATTTTGTTTTGTTTTATACTTTCCACACAGTAAACACTTAATGCTTTTTCATTAATTCTTCAGTGCTATTAAAAATATTTGCTAGAAAAAAATATTTTAGGTAAATAGATAAAGATGAGAAAAAAACATTGCACCCTCAATGCACAGAGAAGAGAAAGATTTAAATTTGGGTTCCAGGGAAGAGGATGAAAATTATTAAAAAACAGACACAGTATTTAGAAGGCACGTTGTTAAGGCCTATTTGACACTAAGGCAAATAAGCCCATACGTTTCAGTAATGTTTTCAGAGTATCATTGGCTCATATAATACCCTTCTCTCAATTGAAATGGCCACCATTGTAATCTAGGCCCTCATTACCTCTTTCCTGGACTATTTTAATAATTGCCTATTGGTCACCCTACTTCCAATTTTTTCTGTCTCCAATCTAACCTCCCCATAGTTGCTAAAAAAAAAAAAAAATCTTCTCAAAGCATAAGTCTGATTAAGTTATTCCCCTGCTCAAGAATTTTCAGGGATTCCTTTGGACTCCAAGATAAAATGCATATTCCTCAACTTCCCATTGAAATCCTTTTATAATCTCGATCCAGTTTACCTTTCCAGATATTGTTCATCCATAACATTCTATGTTCCAGTCAAACAGCCACCCACATATTGTTCCCTGAATTTGACCTCCACCACACAAGACCTGACCCCTTGTGCTTTTTGCACGATTGTCCCCCATCTTTCCTCCCCTCTTTCTCTTGAAATACCTGGCATCCTTTGTGGTTCAGCTCAAATGTCACCCAGAAGGAATCTTCTGATTTCCTTAGTTGTTAGTGTTTTATTTCTTCTCAAATTATCGTTTATTTATTCCCTTGATTTCTTGTTCATTCACTTATTTATCTGTTTGTTTAATATTCTGAGGGGAATATAAGTGTCAGGAATGCTTTTGCTTTTTGTTTTTATTACATATAATCATAGATTTGAAAATGAACCTTAGAAGTCATTGAGTCTAACTTCTTCATTTCACAGATGAGGCAACTAAGGTAAAGGAGATTAGGTGACTCAACCAGTATCATGCAGCTAATAATCTCCTGAGGCAAGATTTTACTTCAGATCTCCTTGATTTCAATGTTAGCAGTCTATCCACTATCCAACCTAGCTGTCTTAATAGCTGCAGTAACTTGCACTTGGGCCTTGCATGTGGTAGGTGTTAATTCTTTGCCTATAAAAATGATTCTTATACTATTCCCAATTGAGCATAGGAAGGCTTTACCATTACGACAATTTTTTTTTTCCATTTGGAAGCTGTGAAAGACATGATCATCATCATAGCTAACATTTACAAAGCACTTTTTATTATTGTTCAGTCATTGAGTCATGTCTGATTTCATGACCCTATTTGGGGTTGGCAAAGATACTTGCATGGTTTACCATTTTCTTCTCCAGTGGAGTAAAGCAAACAGAAATTAAGTGACTTGGCCAGCATCACAGACACAGTAAGTGTCTGAGGCTGGATTTGAATTCAAATCCTCCTGACTCCAGACCTCGTGCTCTCTCTATTGCATTATCTAGCTGCTTCATCCTCCACAACAAAATGGAACAACTTTGATGAATTCAGATGTTTATGTTTTATGCCTCACTTGATGTTAATAATTACAGATTTTGTTTGTTGAATAAAGCTATCTCTGTATCATAAAATCTTTTAAAATTTTAATAGATTATGAAAGGCTTTAAGGCTGCATTTTGCTTGGCCAAGTCAAAAACATTTTTTGGTAATCAACAAACAATAAACATCATGGGATTTTGTATTCAATAAACAATATGTCTGCTTTTTGCTGAGGCAATTGAGGTTAAGTGACTTTGCCCAGAGTCACACAGCTAGGGAATGTTAAGTGTCTGAGACCAGATTTGAACCCAGGTCCTGCTGACTTCAGGGCTGGTGCTCTATCCACTGCGCCACCTAGCTGCCCCAACAATATGTCTGCTATAAAGGATATTTGTGGAAGTTTGCCAATTCCATTCTCATATTCTTATAGAAGATCTTTTCAACACTTATGCAGGTCAGTCATAAAATTTTTATTAAAATTAAACATATGGGTCAGCAGTTATTGATTTCTATTCTGTCCTTTGGGTTTATTAATATTACGTATGTTTTTTATACATCCCTTGGAAATAATTACCCTTTCACAGATATTTTGAAAAGCAATCTTCCTTATTACCTTCAAAATGGAATCATTTATAATATAGATTTCCTCAGTATATAAATGGTCTGATTTAACAGACCAACATTATCCTCCTGATTTCTACTTCTTAGTATAGCACATTGGAGTATGAAGTTCTAGAGTCCAAATGTGATATATTTGCTGTCATAAATGATCAAAAGAGATCATTAGCTTGGTCTTAACATCATTTTGTAGGCTTTGTGCTTACTATGAAAGTGAAAAGAAATAGGGATGTAGATTGCCAGACCCTTGGACATCCTGGGTATAGCTTTTTTTCAGACTATACCATCTTTTATATATACCCCAGAATTCTTCCATCTACTATCTGTTAGAAGACTCCTAAACCATTTAAATCCTCTCTAATTTAGAACATTTCATCTTCTAATACTATATCTTCCTGACAGAACTCAATCATCCAAGTTGTGTAGTATATATCTTTCTGGTATTCTGAACTAATTCTGGTTTTTTTTGTGTGTGTCACTTCCAGATCAAAATCTATGATTACTTTTTGAACAGAACAAAATAGAGCATTATAGAAATGTTGATAAAATTTTTCATTTTATGTGTATTTGTTTTCATTCTTTGAATTTTTGTTACATGGCTTATTAGGATTTTGTACCAAGTTTTCTGTAAACTTATTTTTACTTTACTACTTTTCACTATTTTACAAAAGTAAAATTATATAATCTTCTAATATCTTCCTCCAAATTCTCATCATTATCAATTGAAATATTTGTGAAGTGTTTAGTACAATGCTTGGCACTTAACTCAGTGCTTATCCTTCCCCTCACCACAGACTTAGAGCTCTACTCATTATACCAACTAGCTGCTTAAATAATCACTACTCCTTTTTCGCTCTTTCAAAAACTTCAATCCCTTCCCTTCATTTGCTGCTGCTTCTAAGTCATTACTTAGGCTCAGCTTCTATTTTTTCCCCTTCTTTCTACTTAGATCAACCAGTCCATTTTTAAAGCCATCAATTTTCCACAAATCCTAGAAAATTGAGCCTGGGTAAACTGGAAAAAAAATGACATTTTATTCTGCTCGACTATCATTTGGGAAAGGATCTTAGAGGGGGAAAGGAAGGGGACTGGGTGGATAAAATGGGAGGAGCAATTCACCTTTCCTTCAGACATTTTAGCTATTACATAAAAATCTAGAATAAGCCCAGATATCAGATATTCATTGTGACACTGAAAGTCATTTTCAGTTAAATCATATTAGATGATTTTCTTATAACTATTATCTTAAAGGAATTATAAGTCTTTCTTTTTAGATATGGTATTATGTCTTAGGGATCAGTTTCTCTGGAATAATAATCTCCAATTTCATAATGAAAATCTTTGGAAAACTAGGTTTCAAATTGTAGAAATTCTCTGTAGTGGTATTATCTTCCTATCAACCAGGTAGGAGAGTGAATTCCAACTTCTGTTTCATTTATTTAAAAGGTACAAAATTTATATTCCTAAAAACAATAACAAAAAAGGTAAAAAAAAAATTTCCCATTTCCTTCTTGGTCATCTTATTGTAGTTAAGAAATCCAGTACTCAAATATAAAAACCAAACAAATTCCAAGAAAATTCCTGAGTATAAGGCTGCTCTTCTGATTTTGATTCTACCTGTGAAAATCTGGACTATGTGTTAAAACACGGAATTCTAAAAATAGCAGTAATATATCCATATAGCTAGTTATTGAGTAAATAATTTTAAAATGGTATTTTAATAGTTTCCTCTTGAGATTTAAATTAAATCATTTCCATATATATAATATGGAACTGGAAAATACTGATTTTGAAACTTATATTCATTTTTCCCCCCTCAGGAAAAAAAATGAAAATTTATTATTTGTGGACTATATAAAATGATGAGTAAATTCAGAATCATGTGCAGTTCTATCCTTGGTTTAATTCTTGTCCCTCTATATTCTTTCTCCCTTGGCAATATCATTCTCTTTTCCCACTACTTACTGTCTTTTGGTGATTTCATCAATCCTATGAACTAAAATATTATCTCTATAAAGAGAACTACTTAACCCATATATAACCAGACCTGATCTCTCTCTTGAAATCTGTTACCAAATTACCAACTTGCCTGCTAAATATCTTCATCTCTGAGCCCATAGGTATCTCAAACTCAAATTATGCAAAATGGAACTCATTATACATCTCTACAAACCTATCCTTCTTTAAGACTTCTACATTGCTGTTGATGGTAACTTTCAATTACTTAGATTCTCCCTTGACTTCTTCCCAAATTTAATCATTTGCAAAGTCTTATTTCTATCTCTCACATTGGTCTCTCTTCACTCATACCCTCTATCCCAATTCAGGTCCTCATCTCTTCTTGCTTAGGTTATTTCAATATCTTTCTGGTTGATTTGTTTGTCTTCCATCTTTTTTCCTTTTCAATTAATCCTCTCTCTGGTTGTGATGTTCCTAAAATATAAATCTTGTCATATTATCCCTTATTTAAAAATCTTCAATAGCTCCCTATTGCCTTTTAGATAAAATAAAAAATTCTCATCCTGGCAACTAAAAATCTTCACAGACTAGACAGCAACTGCATTTGCAATCTTATTTTGTGCATTATCCCCTTCATTCCTCTACTAATCAAACTGACATTCAAGCTATTTAACATAAATCTGTCTCTGTGTTTTTACAATTGAACCCCTGTATCTAGAATGCATTTCTTTCTCTTTTTAAACTCTGATTTCCACATTACCTAACTTTATTCACAGGACAGATCAGATATGATTTCCTATAAAATTCTTTTTCTGATTCCTTCAGTTATTAATACTCGTTTCCCCTCTGAAGTTATTATGCATTATTTTGTATAACATTTGTATTTTTTCACTGTACCTCTTGATATATGGGCAAGAGACACTTTTTTTAGTAAAACAGCCTGTAAGGTGACATCTATTCTACTGAGTCTATTTTTTTAAATATAATGAACAAACAAGTATAATGGTAGCTTATTATATGTCTCTACATATTTCAGTCTATTATGAGATTCAGTCCAAAGCTATGATACATTGTTGAATATCATTTGAAAAAATGCCTGCTCATTCTCTATTAATACTTTCAACAAAGATTCCCTCAATTCATATATAGATGACTCTCAAAAAGAATTTGTGTAGATGAAAGAATAGGCACAGAGGTCAGTAGTTGGGGATAATTTCTTGATCACTTTTAAAAAATAACTTTATTCTGAGTTTCTACACATCTTTGATATATTCTTCTCCTTAAATCTTTGAAACCAGTCCTCCTTTGCCCTCACAACTGTATTGCTTTCAATACAGATACACTTTATATAAATTTGATATCATTGCAAGCCTTTGCTCTCTCTTAAATATAATTCTATTTTCACTCTAAGTATACTTTATGAACTGTGATGTTAAGCTCCAAATATGGTGTTTTTTACCACTCTTAATGGAAACAACATTTGTGGTTTAAAAAAAAAGCATTAATCAAAAAAATTTTTTTTAAATTTTTTTTGATTAATGCTTTTTAATTTTCAAAACTTATGCATAGATAATTTTTAACATTCATCTTTGCAAAACCTTGTGTTCCAATTTTTTTCCTTTTCCTTTCCTTCATTCCCTCCCCTAGACAATAAATAATCCAATATATTAAACTTGTGCAATTCTCCTATATATATTTCCACAATTATCATGCTGCACAAGAAAAATCAGATCAAAAAGGGGGGAAAGGGGAAAAAAACAAAATGCAAGCAAACAGCAATAAAAAAGATGAAAATACTATGCTGTGATTTACACTCAGTTCCCACAGTCCTTTATTTGGGTGCAAACTGCTCTCTTCATCACAAGACCATTGGAACTGGTGTGGTAATAATTTTTGCAAATCATATCTATTTTTCTTCTGTTTGTTATTTTCTTTCCATTTTCATCCTTGAATGCCCTTGGGATGACTTTTATTAGTTAGATAGCTTGCCAAGCTTTCTTTAAATTTGTTTTACTCAGCCTTATTTCCTGATGCATTATGAGATGATACTACCATCATAATTCTCAACATTTTATATAAGTCTATGTTTTTACCTGGTGTTGCCTTTGGCAGCTATCTTTCCCCATTTTGCAAGTTAAAAAAAAAGCAAATATTTGCAATCTAAGACATTTTCTGAGTCTTTTTGGTCTCCTAGTTGTAGATTAACTCACACTGATCTGTTTAACTTCTACATCAAATCATTATAATTGGTTTCAATGTCATTGTTTTTGTCCATTTCCATTTCTTATTTTCAATAGCTTGTTTAAATAATTCAGTTAAGTCTTCTTCATTGTGAGAGTCTTTTTCCTCATTTCTTTTCTTTCATTTTGCTCATTACACATGACTTTAGAGTTGATGAGTTGATAGTCTAATAGTGCACAAAATAGTGAGTTTCAGTATATATATATATATATATATATATATATATATATCGCAAAAATTTACTAAGCATCTGCTTTATTCAGGTCTTAAAATTTGACTCTCTGCTTCCTGTCTTCAAAGAACTTTAGGCTAAATTATTTATCATAGAGGTCAGAGACTAATTATTTAGCTCTTCAGCAGTTTTTCAAGTAGTCTGTTAAAGGTCAACTTTGTACTAAGAGTACATTCAGTACATGCAGTTTTGTTAAGAATTTAAACAATTAGAGCAAAATGTATTTTGCAAACTTATAATGACTCAAATATATGCTTCTTTTTTTTTTCTAGAGCCAAGCCAAGACTTCAAAGAAACTACCCAAGTAGAATGGAAATTTTCAAACTCCTTATCCTGTTTGTCATTTATTCACTCACTCATTCATTCATTCACTGCTATACAAGTATTTATTAATTTCCTTATTTCTGTGCATGGTGCTAAGCTAGGTACATTGAGGAAGACAAAAATAGTAGATATCTTGAGTTCCTGTGCTAAAAAAGCCTAATTGTAAAAAAAAGGGAAAAAAAAAGTTTAAGTAGTCACTTAAAACAACTAACTTTGACCTATTATATACTTCTAATGCTTAAGGAGAAATAATTGCATGTAACCTCTTTGAGGACAGAAACTTATTGGATTTTTGTCTTTTGATCCCCATCGCTTAGCACAGTGCCATGTTTATAGTTATTACTTAATAAATGTTTACATTTCCAACTGGTTGGAATTGAATTAGGTGATTAGGGATTTTCTTTCAATGAAATATTCTTTTAGACTGTCTATTAAACACTGAACAAAAATATTATATGACTTCTGTCCTTGTTTTGTTGATGCTAAAATATTTTTCTGAATATGGGGAACAACTGAAAAAACTGGAAAGGCTCCTAGAACAATTAAGGTTCCATAAATTTAGTGAGCTCTTTCAATGAAATGAGAGCTAATCAGATTCATGCATTTTAGACTTTAGAATATATATAGTTTTAAATGAATAAAAAGGTGTATCAGTTACATGTTGCCTCAGGTCTACTGCTAATCACCTACATGACTTTGGGCAGTCTCTTCTCAGAGCCTCAATTTGCTCTTCTGAAAAATGAGAAAAACATTTATGTTCTAGTCTACCTGGAAGGCATATGCTGAGTAAAGGACTTTGTAAAAACCCAATTTTTGTATTTGAATTTGTAATCCCGGTGCTTTGCAAAGAATACAGAACATAGTAAATCAATAGTGATATGACTGAGGAGAGCAATTCCTAGTTCCAATACCAGATGATGAAAATTAGAAGCACCAAATGTTAGGGTTCAGTCATGTGAAGAATTCACAATGGCCATTCTCTTTAATAAAAGGTAGGTTTATTTAAGAGAGATTATAGATAAAATGGAGAGATACAATAGACACCAGGAATGGTAAATGCAAAATAGAGTTGGGAGAGCATATAGTTAACAAGGAAAGGGGTTTTATCAATTAACAATGGAAAGAACAAGTTCCCTGGTAGAACTCACAATTAACTAGGGGAAAGGGAATAATACTCCATAAAGTGGGAGTATGCCCTTTATTGACAGGCCAAATCCATAGAGGAATTTAACACTCTAAATGAGTTAAGGAGAGAGACACCATGAGATATGGTGGGGGGAGAGGGAAGAATGAAAGGAAGGGAAACATGTGAAATGGGGAAGAGGAAAAGGGTGGGAAATTGTGGGGGAGGGGAAAATATTGAGAAGCAGAATGCCATGGGGTTTAACCCAAATGGGTTCAGCAAAGATGGTGTGAGCCATAGACAGATTTATAGGGGAAATTTAATTCCAGTGGTTTGACATAACTCGAATTTCTGACTGTGGGTAGCAAGGTAGGGCTACTCATGACTTCCACAGACAGTAAGACTATAAAATTAAAATAATCCCTTCCCTGCTTGCCTCAGAGATTAATTCCATCAGCACTTAGAATCTCTCTGCTAACTTCATCTAGTAAACCAGGACCTCATCACATAGCATATGCTTTTCTTTCCCTTTTTCCTGCTTGTCTGCTTCCCTATCCTGCTGGTCAATCCTTCTCTTCCTTCCTTCTTCTCTCCCTCCATTCCTTTCTTCATTCCTTTCTTCTTTCCTTTTCTTCCTCCTTCCCATCATCCTTTCTTCCTGCCCTCCCTCTTTCCCCTATCCTCCCTCCTTTTATCCTTCCTTCCTTTTTTCTTTCCATACAATTAGAGCAAAAGTCAGGTCATGCTATATACCAAGCCAAAGACAAAGCCAAAAATATTATTGGAATGAGGATCTACATATTTTTATAGGCAAAAAAAAATTTAAAGAATAAATATGTGAAGAACAATTTTCTCAGTCACAGGAGAAGACCTGTTTCCCTTAAGCTGACTACATGCCTAGTAACTGCTTATATATTAAGTACAAAATGAGGAATTGCTACTGGCTGTTCAAGGAGGAAGCGGGGAGGGGGAAATCGACTGAGAAGCCACAATGGATTTGTTTAACATTTATATGTAACAGCAGTGAATGTCTGCAAGATCAAGTTATCACTGCCCTAAATCCCCAATCATGTTAACATACACTTCATAAACCAACTGGGCAAGTAGACAACATAGAAAGCCTAAAGGTTAAGTACATATTATTGACCTTAAGGAGTCTGTGTTCTCCAGATCATTAAATATGTTGTCTTCTTCTGCTTTAGCTGGCCACCCTGGATAGTGCTCTGGGAACATTATTTAAGGCTTTAGATGTACTAACCACATCACTGTGACACAAAATCAATACATTCACTCTGTCATTACTTGCCTGGATTATGTGTCACTATTAAATGGCTTTTACACACTAATCAGATTAACCATCTTATTTTACATATAGACAAAGGGACACATATAGAAAGGAAGAATAAACATTTTTTTCTTTCTTTTCCTTATTTCTTCCTCAATTTCCATGCTATAAGACCCAAATAATTTATTTGTATAATCTATTTTTGTGTGTTTTAGATAGAGTTGATTAATCCTAGACATGCCACATGTGACTTTGGGCTAATGGCTTCCCCTCTCTGGGTCTTGATTTCTCCATTTGTAAAATAAAAGGGTTGGACCAAATGGCCTCTAAGATCTCTTCCACTTATAAACTGATGATGCAGTGACCCTATGCCTCACTTCCCCTTTTTAACCCAAGGCTTTCTTAACTATAAAATGAAGATAGTAATAGCACTTACATCACTATGGGTGTGGGTTAAATTAGATCATGAATATAAAGCACTTTGCAAACCTAAAATCACTATTTTAATACCAGCTATTATTATTATTCATTGTTATTCATTTTTAGGGAAGAGTTAAATTATCCCCTTGAACCTAAATAACCATTGCAATCACTGTTCTTTAAAAAAAGACTATATTCTAATACTGATACTGTATAATTCTAAAACAGTGTTTTGGGGGACTTTCCCCCCATATATGTTTTTCATTTCCATTCCCTAGTATGATTCAAGTTAAAGGCAGGATGTAATGCAAATTAGATCCCTTTGAGAGAGAAAAAAAATGTTCTGAGCTGGATCATTTATTCAACATTATAAAGATAGTCCCTGGATACTTCAGAAGCAGCCCAAGGCTGCTGACAGCCTCATCCCTTCTCTTCTGTCCTCCCAGAGACATCAAGACAAATGCCATAGGAAAAAGGGAGATATCTCTACCATAATTAAATAAAATTATATCATTTTAGAGTTTAAAAGCACCTTAGAGATCATCTGATACATCTAATTTTCTTTTACAGATAAAGAAACTGAGGTCCAGAGACATATTCAAATACAGATTCTCTAAACTCAAATCCAAATAGAAGAATGTCTTTCCATAAACCTAGGCTCCTACAGTAAAATAGCTAATGAATACCTGAGGTGATTGTAAACTTAGGTCCCCTCTCATAAAGTAAAGCACTCCTTTCACAACTTATCAATAATTTTCTTTCTTAATTTTTATTTCTTTTCTCTCTCTTTCACAGGGTTCTTGTTCTTTTCTAGTTTGTTAAGATGAATGCTCCTCAATATCTTCAAGGTTCTGTCCTTGACCCTCTTTATTTTTCCTCCCTACACTTCCTATTAGGAATCTCATTTAGCATCAATCCGATTAATCAATGATTTTCTAAGCTTGTCAGTTATTTTTAAACAATAATTCCTAGTTTTGTAGTAAATTTTGTGGACTTCTCATATTCAAGTTTCTTTATTTCTTTTCTAATTTCCAATATTTCTTCCTCCTCCTTCTATCCTTTTTCTTCCTCCTTTTTCTTATCTTCCCCCTCCTCATTCTTCCTCCTCCTCTTCCTTTCTCTTCTTACAAAGATTGTTAATTTGTTAAATTTTTTTTTGGTCTTTTAAAATGCATGCTCATACCATTGAGCGTCTTTTTCTATATTATTAAAATAAATTTCCTTGACAACTGTTTTAGCAGTGTCCCATAAGTTTTATAATGTGTTGTTCAACTATGAGCATTATCTTTAACATATTTATTATTCCTATAATTTTCTCTTTGCCCTACTCACTATTCAGAGTATTATTACTTAATCTCCATTTAGCTCTGTTATTTTTTGTTTTCAATTTCCATTATTAATTACTCTTTTTGTTACAGTCTGATTTGAAAATTATACGCTTATTTCTGCTTTTTTTACTTTTGTTTTTTATTCCTTTCTGTTCTTGCATATAATCAATTTTTATAAATGTCTGGTGGGATACTTAGATATACCTATACTCCTTAATACTACTATTCAGAAGTTACCATGGGTAAATCAAGTTTTTAACAATTTGTTCAGCTCTATATTTTTCTTCTCAAGGTTACAAATATAAGTAAGCAAATGGCCTTGAACATTTACCTTGAACTTTGCTTTTGAGGTTTGATCAATCATCATCCCCAATTCTGACAGTGTATCATCATTATAAACAAAATTCATAGATTTTTTTTAGAAAAACATTACAATGTAACTCAAAATGGGTCTATGGATAACTAAGACTTTCAGAATGATCTCACATGATTTTATATTTAAGCTTAGCATTCTCCATGTCCTTGGTACACTTCACTTTTTTGACCCCAAGGAGGATTTTTTATATGGACTACTATCAAATTATATTCTGATAGATTCAGCCCATTCAGAGGTGCAGTTTTTTTATCAACTGACTTTTCTATTTCTGGTGGCTTAATATAGCTCCAAAATAATTGCCAAAGTTATACCCCTAACCCTAAAAATGTTAAGAATTCTTGCTTAGCAAGATGATTTGATTATTTTTATTTATTCCACAGATAATTTTCTGTCCCACACTCTTTATATTCCATTTGAAAACTGTTTCTTTATGCAGGTACTTTAACAGTGTTCATTAAACCAAAGTTGTTTTTTTCCTATACCTTCCAAGTACCAAACTGTTAACCTATCAATAGGACAATATGTTACATGCTTTATCATTTGTTTTAATTCTTTTTCTTTGTGTAAAAATGGTTTTCCTTCAGCTCATTTCAGCATCATCATTTTTGGTTAAAACTTGTAGACCATATAATAGTAAATAAAAAAAAATCTTAATTTAACCATAGCATGGAAAAGGGTATATGGCAAGGATATGGTACTGGTTCAGGTACATGAAACCCTCCTTTCTCTCTATAAAGAAGCGCATCTGGTCAGAAGGGTCTGTTGACTCTCTTAACACAGGAATATCTATCAAGTTTGAAGAATATTTATTCCTTGTGGACTACTCTTTTTATGTTCCCAGTGACTGGGAAGCCATGTCAATTGTTATATCTCAGAGATAAGCTTCCTTTCTTCTAAAGGAAAATGGACTTGGTGTTTGCAGCAAAAATGCTAGTGGATCCTCTAAAGTTATATTTTGTGCTACAAGGCCAAACCTTCTTTAATATTATTACCAAACACAGTGACACCTTTTAATCTGTACTTTTCAGTCAATTATGTGACTGTAATATGTGGTCAGTTGGAGAATACAGTTCGTAAATGCCTGTTCTTGTCCTATATTTTCATCAAGACAATGCAGAAAAGAGAGAAAAAAAGTGGGATGGGGAGGAGAAGGAATAAGCATGGGGTCAAGGTGACTAAATCCAGAGATTTGAGACCTTTTATAAAATTGAAATTTTGGGAAGAACTGGCCATTTAGAAAAGAGACCTGAAATAATAGAATTGAAAGGAAGCTGAATTATAGTAGTATAGACTGGAGAATGATAGGTGTGATTCATCAAAATTTTGAAATACATATAAATAAATAAATGTATTTCTCTTTCTGGTGATAAGAACCAATTGTTTTTAATCAACTGTTCTCAGAACCATAACTAGCATTTTTATTACACGTGGCAACCAATGCCCAGAACAATCAAACTAAAAAGTTGTAATTAGTTGTAAGATTCATAATGTGAAAATAACACAAGTTTAAAAAAGATCAATTCAAATGAGTGGAAGGGAGAATTTGTTCTGCTGGTTTAAAAGACTTAATCTCAGAATTGGAAGGAACTTTACAAGCAACATGGGATGACAATGGCTTTCTCCAATGATACCAAGATCTTTATCTTGGCAGTTGTGTTGGTTAGCACAAGGGCAAAGAGGATAGAAAAGATCATTTTGCACTTTATGAATTAAGGGTACAGCTCCACATTTGTACTTTATGGAGATTAAGTTTCCTACATAAAAACAAACACCTAGGTTACTTGCTTCATTTATCAGAATAATTATACCTTCCAAGGGCAGACTTTGGGATCTTGTCTGATTAGGTCACTTAGAGCAGAGTTTCTTAAACTGTGGATATGGGATCATGAAATTGAATACGGGGATCATGAAAATTTTGGCAACAGTAAAAGATATCAAATATTTTGATCTCATTGTGCAAATTTGCTTTCATCTTTAATAAATGTAAAATTAAATATATACCAAAGAAATATTTTAAAATAAATTTCTTCAAGATTTGTTATCAATACAAGTTTGGACTCTATATCTATTTTATATACCCACAGTATATTTTAGGTATGTATTTTCAGGTGAAAAGGAGTCACAAGTGGAAAAAGTTTAAGAATCCCTGATTTAGAGCACATGACTACAAAAGAGCAGTAAGACCCTGGGATTCCAGCCTGCCCCTTCGGACAAAGGACACATTGGAAAGTGCTAGGTGGAGTTGATAGCCTTGGGCTTCTTCCCTTTAGCACCAGGATTAATATTTGCCTTCCCCAGGGAAAGTGTCTTTGGCTTGCTGTAAGGGGAAAGAAACACTGGTTCATCTGAAAATTAAAATGGGAAATGGAAATCCTAAGAGGAGGGAGACTAGGCAGCAGCAGAATAAAGATTTCTTTATGTGATGGGAGAGAGGGAAGGAGCAGAACAACAGCAGCTAATGTCATAATTGTACCACCCCTACACTCCTCTGTCCCCTGCCACCACAGCCTCCAACTCAGCTCTTCAAATTACTCATTGTCAGAATTCCCACTATTATCACCTGTTTCTTCTCTACTGAAGGAATCAGCTTATATGCTATATTCACTAGCCCTCCCAATTTTCCTCATGGGGCAAAGCCCCAGTAGCTCCATATAAGTTATAGCTCTGATTATACGTTGTAAAGAACAAAATTGGAGCTGAATGTTAGTTACAATATCTTAATATGAAACAATGCTTCAGGAAACTGGATGATATGAAAATCCTCTCTTCTGCCCCATCTCCCCAAAGAAGTAGACTAGATTGTTCATTTGTAATTCTATTCAAAATGAAACCTTGTCAGTGCTACTGCCTAATTTAAGTCCATGACATAGTGTTCCTAAGGGTCTTTCTGGAAGAAAGGCAGTAAAGCATATAACAATGGAACTTGATCCCAATGAGCAATCCGCCATAGTTAATCCATGGCTTGTAGGCAGTAAATCAGAACTGAATGAGTACTCTCCTTTGTCCACAATTACTAGGTTTCAAATCAAAGCTATCTCAGGTCTTTATTCATAACCACATTCCCCTCATCTGTAACCACAGGCTTTTCAATCACTCTTATAAAATGGTCCAACTAATGATCCCAGTACCTACTTACTAATCTCCTGAATAAATGGGTTAATTACACAAATTAGGTTGATGATCCAGCATAATGACAGTTTGCATTCATAAAGCTTTTTATTTTTCAATAGATGGATAGCTAACTAGATAGCTAGATAAGTAAGTAGATAGGTAGGTAGGAAAGTAGGTAGGTAGGTAATTAGATGGATGGATAGATACACGTATGCATATACCCATTAACCATCCTTAGTGATCTACTTGTATTTTAGTATCTAGGTCTATTCAGTCAGAAACAATAAAAGCAGTACTGTAGCTACTCATTCTGAATAATTTGCCATCACTAGGTACCGTAGTTATGAAGATAACCTGTCTTAACAAGATAAGAAGACTAGACTTTGCTATCTTCATTAGGTGCTTGTGTATATTTCCATAGTAAGTTTCTTTCTAGAGTGTCAATCTAAGGCTGTAGCATTCCTCTTTTTAAAGTAGATATAAGAAATAGAGACAAGAGTCACCCACCCATAACCCAATCTCAAGGAGTCATTACACACATCATACAGCACGTAATGTTAGGACAGGGTGTACAAATCATACAAAGCAGCATCTTGCCTATGACAGCTCCAGATTCACGTGGAGGTTATGTGAAAGAACAAAACGGTAATTCAAAGTCAAGTAAGGGTATAAACAAACAAGGAGTTCAGGAGGAGTCAAAGCCACTTGAAATGAACACCAATGGAAAATATTGATGCATAATAATTTCAAGTGGCATTAATAGCTAGAATAAAGTTGCAAGGAAATGTAGATCCTCCTCATTTAGTCATTTTCTATAGAATATGATTTTCAGAGAGAGAGAGAAGGAAAGAGAGGGAGAGGGAGAGAGAGCAAGAGACACACAGAGACACACAGAGAGAAAGAAACAGAGAGAGGAAGAGGAGGAGGAGAGAGGGAGACAGAGAGAGAGATAAAGACACATAAAGACAAAGAGAAAGGAAGGAGAGGAAGAAAAAGACACACACACACACACACACACACACACACACACCCACCCAGAGAAAGAGACAGAGACAGAGAGAAACACAAGAGAGAGAGAAGCAGACAGAGAAACAGAGACAGAAATAAATGAGAGACAGACAGGCAGACAGACAGACAGACAGACAGACAGAGAGAATATAGGGCAGGATTATTCCCCCCCCCAATATATAATTGCTGTGAAAAGTACACTTCATGTTTCCAGTTGACATTGAGTACAGGGAAATACCCACCAACCAACATTTCAAATCACAATATGTTACATTCTGCTAACATTTTCCCATAATAAATTCAGGAATTCTGTTTTATATATAATCCCAGTATGATGAGACTTTTGAGGATGTGCATGCTAGAGTATCTTCAATAAAACCTCTTTTAACAAAAGAAACAAGGAAGTTGTATAACAAAAAAAATTGAGACTCCTCCACTTGGGCATGTGTATAATGTTTACATATTCAAATAGATTACTTAGAAGAGAGTCATTTCCCATATTATAACTGCCATTTCTTTCAAATGTCAGTTCACTTATAGCTTTTTAAAATGCACTATTTTCACAATCAACTAACAAATATTCAGTGAATTCTTACTACTTGAAAAGTATTTTTAGGGAAGGTACTGAATCTTTTATATATATATGATGTGATCTCTGTCTTCAAGAAACCTCCTCTCTAAATAGGGAATCAAGATTTATACATGAAACAATTAGCCTTTACTACAAGAAAACAGCATAAAGTGTTAACCCAGAAGAGACTCTAGGTCCTTTTCCTCTTATCCAGATGAATACAGTTAAATAATAGCGACTGTATATGACATTTTGACTATTTTGAAACTATTTCAATAAGTTCAGACAATTTTCATTGTTACATTGTTTCAATTCAGTTCAGTCAACTTTCAGGAAGGACCATTGATCAAGTCAATTATTGGAGGGGGGTCTCTAAATATTCACTGGAATCCCATATATAAAGTTCTATGCCTTTCGTAAGGCACTTAAAGTAAGACAATGTGGTAGAATGTTAAATACCTCCTTTTTCATTCTTTAAAAATATTAAGAAATAAATATTTTTAAATCTAAGCCCCCTTACTAAACTTTCTTCTGTTTAAAAGGGTCTAGAAAAATCAAGAACAAAAGAACCTTGAATTATGAGTATCTCTTATTTTGTTAAAAAATTATCCTCTAAATTGTCTCATATTTATAAAAATTCAAGCCATTCTCCAATCGATAAATGGTCAAAGGATATGAACAGACAATTTTCAGAGGATGAAATTAAAACTATTTGTAGTCATATGAAAAGGTGCTCCAAATCACTATTGATCAGAGAAATGCAAATCAAGACAACCCTGAGGTACCACTACACACCTGTCAGATTAGCTAAAATGACAGGAAAAGTTAATGATGAATGTTGGAGGGGATGTGGGAAGTCTGGACACTGATGCATTGTTGGTGGAGCTGTGAATAGATACAACCATTCTGGAGAGCAATTTGGAACTATGCTCAAAAAGTTATCAAACTGTGCATACCCTTTGACCCAGCAGTGTTTCTACTGGGCTTATATCCCAAAGAAATCATAAAGGAAGGAAAGGGCCCCACATGTGCAAGAATGTTTGTGGCAGCCCTTTTTGTAGTGGCTGGAAACTGGAAACTGAATAGATGCCCTTCAATTGGAGAATGGCTGAACAAATTATGATATATGAATGTTATGGAATATTATTGTTCTGTAAGAAACGACCAGCAGGATGATTTCAGAGAGGCCTGGAGAGACTTGCATGAACTGAAGCTGAGCGAAATGAGCAGAACCAGGAGATCATTATACACGGCAACAACAGTACTATATGATGATCAATTCTGATGGACATGGCTCTCTTCAACAATGAAATGTTTCAAACCACTTCCAATTATTCAGTGAAGAAAGCCATATACACCCAGAGAGAGGGATGTGAAATGTGGACCACAACATAACATTCTCATACTCTTGATTGATGTTTGCTTACATTGTGTTTCCTTTATCTGATACGTCTTCTGTGTAGATACGATTTTTCTTGCACAACAATGATAAGTTTGAAAATATGTATACATATATTTGATTTGCCAAATATTTTAACATAATTAACACATAGTGGATATCCTGCCATCTAGGGGAGGGGTGGGAAGTTGGGGGGAAAATCTGTAACAGAAAGCTATGTAAGGGTTAATGTTGAAAAATTACCCATACATATGTTTTGCAAATAAAATAAAATTTAAAAAAAAATTATCCTCTACATTCCCCAAAAAGATTAGCTGGATTCACCTAAATGTCCTCTTTCTAATGAGAAAAGATTAATATATCAATTTCACAGTGAAGAAGATCCTTTCAGTCCTTGAGGGGAATGGTGAATAAAGGAATTGAGAAGTTATTAAATGACAACTATTCTCTTTGTTAAAGTATGATGTTGACTCAAAACTATATTTTAAAATATTATGAGGGCAGCTAGGTGGCACAGTGGATAGAGCACCAGCCCTGAAGTCAGGAGGACCTGAGTTCAAATCTGGTCTCAGACACTAAACATTCCCTAGCTGTGTGACCCTGGGCAAGGCACTTAACCCTAATTGCCTCAGCAAAAAACTAAAAAAAAAAAAAAAAAAAAAAAAAATATGACATTTTCCTTGTTCAAGATTCCTATATATGCCATCTCAAACTGTCTTAGGATAGTGATACACGTCCAAGGACAGTGAGTAAGGGGGAGGGGACAAAACACAATTTAGACATTTGTCTTTCTTGGGTAGATAGGGTTGAGTTTAGGCAGTTACATGTTAGAATGGACAAAGTGCTAGACTTGGAGTCAGGAAGATCTCAATGCAAATCTTGCCTCAGACTCTAGTTGTGTGACCCAGGAAAAATCACCTAGCTTTTCTTGCCCTCAGCTTCCTTAATAATAAAATAAGGATAATAATAATAATAATAATAATACCCAGGACACAGGAATCTTGTGAGGATGAAATGAGATAATAGGAAAAGTACTTTCAAATCCAAAGAACCATGCAAATGCTACTAAAAATAATGTAAAATTAATTTAAAAAATGATTTCTGGAGGACTAAAAATCAAAGTATATTATTAATACATTTTTCTTTGACGAGGCATATGTCCTACCTATTAAAGAGGACCTTGTGAGCAAAGTGCTTTGCAAATTTTAAATTATTATGCAATTATCAAGGATATACTAGAGCTAACTCAAATTGGCTCTTAAGAGCTAGTTGTTAAATTTCAAACTGGCTCTTAAGAACTTATTGTTAAATTTTCATCATAAATACCTCGGAAATTGGCAAATGTTACAAATCAGTGTTTGATTTATTGCTTTGTTGTTTGTCTAGACTTCAAAAAGTGATGAAGAAAATATTAATGATTCAAATCTAAACTTTTTTTTAAACTGTATCATGAGTATGTTTTTCCCAGAGAGCTGACTGTTAAAAATTTACCCAAACACTCCTGGCAATGATCATTAAGTTTGCAAAATACCTTCCTCAAAAAGACCCATAAAATAAATATTGCAGGTAACTATTTTACAGAGAGAAGTGATTTGTTCAAGGTCACAAAGCAAATGAATATCAGAGCCCTGATTTGAATTCAGATTTAGCAGTCTTTACCCTATGCCACATTGACATTCATAGCTCTATTCTCTATAGAACTGAATGTATTAATAAATAGATCCATCCTGGCACCCTCCAAAGTACAAAATGGTCTTATTTTGCTGTCCTCACAGAAGAAATCCTGTGGTCATACATTTTCCCAGAATATATCCTAAAACTTAGTCATGAATTTAAGAAAATTTTCCTCCATTTCAGGTCTGCACCAGCTTCTATACCTGCTTCTCTTAGCACCAAAGTTTAGCCCACATGGTTGAGAGTAAAGCCTGTTTCTTTGAAATGTGTTGTTATTTATTGACTATGCTCCTCACCCACATCTGTCAGATATGAAAACTCACCAATGGTTTACACCACAGTCAGTTTCAAGGAACACTATCCATCACAAAATGGAAAGGAGTGATCAACACTTCTTCAAATGCAATGTATTATACAAGGGTCAGCAAGTGCAAGACATGGTTGGCAACACAAATATTGGCCTCAGGAAGCAAACCTAACTTTCCAGCTGTTCTCAACCATATGGATTCAGTGAACTGCAGAGAGTACAGGCCTTGTCTTATTGAGAGTATCTGTTGTAACTATTTCATTTAAACATCATCATAAAACAACTCTAAGGTAAGTTGATGGCCATTTATCTAAAATTCATCTGGTAGCCAACTGCTGACAAAGAGGAAAATGTACACATTACTGAAACAGGCAGATGTGATGAGGAAAATGCAGGTGTTCCTATCTTGAAGAAATTAAAGATATAAGATATTTTAAGCTGGAAATGATATACTAATTAAGGCTAAGCCAGATGGAAGCCAACTAATGCTGTTTTCAATGCTAAGCAAATTCCAGAGCTATCCTCAATTGTACCACCATCCAATCTCTCCTACATATAGAAATTTCACCAATATCTGTACAATTATACAGTCACGCAAACCAATTTTTTTCTCTTTCAATTTTAAGGCTGGGAACTATATGGCATTAAGATTCATTCAAAGCAATAATTACATGCTCCTTGTAGTCATGATTTTACCTCAAGAATAGCTGAAGGAAAGATTTTCTCAGCCAAGAGTCCTGGTTTAAAAAAAATGATTTCTCTCCATGTACTATGTACTATGAATTCCAAATAACTTGATCAAAACTATTTATTTTAAAGACCTTAATTTGTATCCTGATTTTACTTTGAAACATCTGCAACCAAACTTTCCTGGAAAAATTATGGAGTAGGTAAAACCTGACAAGAAGTTTAAAAAAAAAACTTTCAATAGGAAAGGCAGCTTGGATTAAGGGGAAAGAATGCTGAAAGATTTGGATTCTGGGTTCAGGTTCTGAATTGGCTATTTGTTTCCTATGTGATCTTGAGCAAGACACACACACACTCTCTCTATCCTTGTATCTGCACAATGAGATTAGGTTAAAGGTCTCTCCTTGTTCTAAATCTATACTCTATGTTCAAGACTAGAATAACAGTGCTTGTATTTTTAGAATTTTCTATTTCTCCTGGCCTAAATCCCACTGTAGAATTTTAGGTTATGGAATCCCACCCATTCTTTTTCTGAATTATTTAATATCCACAATACCTACAATTATATGGTCTCAGACTTTTCCAAACATTCTTCTCCTCCATTTCAAATTCTTTTTAAAATTTTATTTATTAAATATTTCCCCATTTATATTTAAAACATTTTTTACATTTGTTTTAAAAAAATTTTGGGGTTCCAGATTCTCTCCCTTATCCACAACCTCAACCCTCATTAACAAACCACATGTAAAGTTATGCAAAACATTTCCATAAAAATCACTCCATCTCAAATTCTAAGATGAATATTCGTAGTTGTCAAGTTCATAATAAAAAAAATTTAAATTTTCTTAGAATTATCATTTCTTACTTGTGTTTCTATCATTTCTCCTTCAATAGTTAATTCCTCTTTGTTAGTCAGAATTAGATTCAAAAGAAGTTATCTTTGTCACTTCCATCTAGGTGATGCAGTAGGTAGAACATTGGGTCTGGAGTCAAATTCAGACATTTAATAGCTGTGATTCGAGGCAACTCACTTAATCCTGTTTGTCTCAGTTTCCTCATCTTAAAATGAGCTGGAGAAAAAAAATGGCAAACTACTCCAGTATCTCTGCCAAGAAAAACCCCAGATAGGGCCACAAAGAGTGATACCAACTGAAAAAAGCTACATTTTAAAGTATGAAATTATCATTTCACTTCTGAAATTTCATTCCTTAAACCACAATTTATTACTTATGTTATTTCCCATATCAGGAATCACATAATTTAATTTGAAGTACTTTTGTACCTACTTGCTTTATGTAACAATTGTCCCAGGCATCAGAAGTCCTGGTTATGGCTCTGAGCATAGTTAAGTGAAAAGGATAATTTGTTCTTGCTCCCAGAAAAAGATTTTATACACCAGTAAGGTAAATTAAAGTAAATTGGTTAGCCAATCTGTTTTTGTTAAAGAGAGAGCTCTAGCAAATGTCCTTTTTAAAAATTTTTTTGTTGTTTATTAAAGCCTTTTATTTACAGAACATATGAGTAATTTTTCTACATTGACCTTTGCAAAATTTTCTTCTTCCCTCTACCCCCTGCCCTAGATGGCAGGTAGTCTAATACATGTTAAATATGTTAAAACATATGATAAATCCAATATATGTATACATATCTATACAGTTATCTTGCTGCACAAGAAAAATCAGATCTAGAAAGAGGAAAGAGAAAAAAAAAAAAAAACAACCTAAGAAGGAAAACAAAATGCAAGCAAACATTTACAGAAAGCATTAAAATGCTATGTTGTGGTCTACACTCAGTTCCCACAGGCCTCTCTCTGGATGTATATGACTTTCTTCATCGCTGAACAATAGGAACTGGTTTAGCAAATGTCCTTGTAAGTGAAGTTCTCCATTATTCCTGTACCATACTTCCATGTCAGGCTTGCAATCTCTTCATGAAATGAACTATGTCCTACCCCTGTTAAAGTAGTATATAGCATGCTACCACAAAAATATTGCTTCTCTTTTTCCCACCATTGATTCGCATTGAAATTTTCTCCACTATTTTCCTCTTTAACTAGAATGTAGTCTCCTTGAGGGCAAAGCTTCTTTTAAAACGTAATTCATGGGTTTATAGACTTTGAGCTAGAAAACCCAACCTCTTCATCCTACGTCTTAGAAAACCAAAGCTCAGAGGGATAAAGTGATTTACTCCAAATTATATAGGCAGTAAGTGGCAGAACTAGACCTGAGAATTCATGTACTCTAAATCCACTTTCCATGCCCTTCCCACAGTAAATCACTGTTCTTTCTAGCTGAATACTTTCAGGTACTTACGTGCCATTTCCTATGAAAGCCCTTTTCTAATGGCCCATTTATTAGTGCTTCCTTCCTCCTTAGAATTGCTCCAAATAACCTTGAATTTATTTTGTATTATCTATGTATTGTCAATTCTATCCTTACCCTTGAGTGTGAGAAATGTGAGAAACATTTCATTTTGTCTTTATACCCCTGGCACTTAGTACACAGACTATTTCTAGGTCATGTGACTACTATGATAAAACTCTATATATTTATCCAATCTTCATTTCTCAGATCATTTCAAAATAAAAATTATGCTCAAGAAATAAAAAAACTATCTCAGCTGTCTCCATAGTCTAGAATACCAAAAACTCAAAGAAGGTAACAATTCAATGAACTAATGCCAAAGAAGTCTACCCTCTAGTCTCTAATGATCTCACTCAGCACTGCCTTCCCAATTCTCCACCATGCTTCAACAACAAGGCTGCACAAGCTGACTCGTGGGCTTTTAACAGTTTTCAATTGTATAACACACACACATACACACATATGTACATGCATACACATCCTTCCAGTGCCCTAGAAATTAAAAAAATAGAAGCTTGCTCAGGATACAGAGATCTGAGAAATAAAGACAGGACATATATGTATGGTTGTTTGGTGCTCCACTAAGTCTAAATGAGTCTTGTATTTGGGGCTTGTTCTATTCCTATTAACCAAGAAAAATGAAGGAATTTAGGGGATTAGAATGGAGCTAGCTCACTTCCCTTCTTCTTCACTTATGATCTATTTCAACTTATGTCTTTTGAGAAAATTTTATTCAATTGTGGGAATTGGGAGAAAACTTAATTTTATTATTTGAACCTATTTCTGCATGGCTGGGAAACTAGACTACCTTTCTCTGCTGTTTAGAGACCCTTTACTGAAGAACTAATGATCTGAAACCTGGTCAGATTCAAAGAGTAATGCAAGAAATTTTCTCATAATCATAAATCTCAAGCAACCCAAATGTCTTATCTGAAAACTGGCCCCATGCTGAACAAGCAGCTGTTATATCCATGCTCCTTTTATTGTTTACAGACCTTTGGGGTGATTGGGATACCTCTTTTTCTGAATTCAGGTGATTGCACCCATTTGCTCTTTCCCTCTCAACTTGGAAAGTCTTTAATCTTTCCTCCAGTTAGAAATCAAATTATCTTATACTGTTTTCTTTTAATTAATTAGCCATATTTGATTACTTGTTTTTAATATTTAAAAGTCGAGTCCTAAGCTGAGGGGCCTGGTCCTGATTTGTTTAACAGTTGATGTGTCTTGTTTAATAAATTGATATGCTCAGAAGATTGAATCTTTGTTTCCTCAGTCATTTCATTTTTCACAAACCACAGTTTTTATTGACATCATCTAGATCAAGTGGGAGCTCCAACCTGCAGGATAACAGCCTTCCAGAAAAATTTCCTAGAAATGTCTAGTAGATCTTTACAAAAGATTTTTTCATGAAAGATTGGCTCTAGAGGTCAGACTTTTGCTCTTGATACCCATTTCTTCTGAATTCAGATTTAAATCTTAGTTTTATATTGTTTGTCCCAGGGATTGGGGTGGTTTAGGATTTGGATTAAGTTAAGGTTTAGATGTATATGGGTTCCCCCTTGGATAGGATAAGACTGGGGAATGCTTCCAATGATTATGGAAATAGCTAAACTGCACACAATTGAATTGTGTGGAATCTGACATAAATATTCAAGAGATTCAGCTGATAATTCATTTTGGTTGAGTCCTTTTTATTGAAATTGAAAAAAATTAAGGCTAGCAAGTATATGTAGTCTTGTCATTTTATCTGTGTTTTTCCAGAAAAAATCTTTTTTCCTGTTTTTTGTTTCATGTTTATAGATTCTGTTACCTTGAAAGGTTGTAAAGGAAAAATTCAGCCAGTCAGAAAGACTACTAAAAAGCTGAAGTCAAAGAGTTTAGGATGCTGGGAAAGATTAATAAAGTTTCATACTTGAAGCAGTTGTCCCAGTAAGGAGAATTATCTCCCACTTTAGATTTTCTGTGGAGGATTAGGTTGTAAGAAAAGAGAAAAAAAAAAAAAAAACCTCAAGATACTTTTTTCTTTGTCATTTCAGCCTTAGCCACATTGGAAGTACAGAAAGAAAGAAAAAATTCTGTTTGCAAAACTGCTAAAAACATCTTAATACATTTTAGGGCTTTGGAGATGAACATTTTTACTTAGCAACATAAGCTGATATATCTGAGTTTTAGGGTACCATATCACTTAGTATAATTTCAGGAAAAATAAGAATTAAATTCTGTAAAAGTTTGAAGGATAAATAATACTTAGACAACTTTCTCCTGAATATCTATAGCCCTATTATTTCAGTGTAATGATAACAACTAATTTGAAAGTTAACCTCAAATGAAGAAGAAAAAAAAAAGAAGATATATGGTTTGCACTTTATAGCCACTGCTTGTTAACTCTTCTTTGACCATAAAAAGAGAAATTCCACCCCCCCCCCAGATCCTAACTCTCTGACCCTAATACTCCCTCTCAACTCAAACCAAATTTCTAAACAAAGGTGATTGGGAAAAAATACTGCAAAAATGCAGGGAAACGAGTTATATTCCAGTATCAGAAATTTATCAGCTATGTGATCTTAAGCAACTTATCTTATCTCCTTGCTTCAGTTCTCTAATCTATAAAGAAAAAAATAATAATGATATACACCTTTCAGGATTGTTTTGAAGATCAAGATGATATCATAACTGTGGAAAACTTAACAAAGTGGCTGGCACATGTTAATCACTATATAAATATGACTATTATTATTTCTTTAACTGAATGTTATTGAATACCTAGTTTTACATGTGTATAAAAGACCAAAAGTAATAAGATTAATGATTTTCTATGTAGGATAATTTGGAAATGCTTTCAGCTGAATTGGTGTCATCTCACTGGCAATGTTTTGTTTCATGTTTTAATGCATAATATTGTGTATGTTATTGTATTTTAAAATTCTCTTATATTGTGATATGTACACATAATATATATTATATATGTATATATCTTATATCGAGAGATCATTGCATCCAAAATGCTGTTAGACAAATAACATTTTTTAAAAATTTGGATGCCAATAGATTATCAATTGAGCTTTTAAAATGTGATAACTAGGTATTTGAAAACAAATATTAAATGGTATATATCTTGTTTTAAATGACAATAATGTTTATTATATTAAAGAAAGTTTTTATTTGAAATTTTTTGATATGACATTATTGGTTATCAGATATGACTCATGCCTGAAATAAAACAGAACTTAGGAAGTTTTTCCTATGTTATGATAAACTTCAGGTCAATCTTTACCCATTAGGAGACATTGTTATAACTACGTCCCTCCTTTTTTTTAACAGCAAATTTCTATAATCGGGACAGGTGAGCAGTAGGTTTATAAATATGATACTAAGTCCATTCATTAAAAGGCTGATTCTGAAACATTTCTGAATTACTATAATAGAATGCAAGTATGAAAAACCTTACAATTTTAATCTGCATTTATGGTATATAGAGATTACATTCTCCTAAAGGGTGAATTAAGCAAAGTAATAGGACAAAAATGTAGCATAAAAGTTTTGTAATTAAATGAAATAATAAATTCTGAGAAAGCAACGGGATTAGAATTTTTTCTCTAAGAACTTGATGTATATGAATGACTATGACTGACTTCTAAATATATCTAGCAAGGATATTTAGGTTTTGATTATGTCTTATTAACATTCTCCAAATTGAATGAAGAATTTTACATATAAAATTATATTAATAATTGTAAAGAAAGTGAAATAATTCCCATTTTAAGGTATCTGATCATTTTTAAGAGTTCATTTTACAAGTTAGACTTTCATGATTTTTTTTGAGATTTTTATATGTGGTTTGATGTTTAAATAAAGATATAAGTGGGATATAAAAACTAAAGTTCAGTTCAGGTTCAGAAAACAAAATTTAAGAGATTGTACTAAATTGTATTGAGTCTTTTTACTGTCACATTTCAACAAGTTTTAATCTAGGAGCCTCTACAAGTGATTTGGAACTGCCCTTTATAGCTGTCCTCAGAATAAAACCTATTCCAGAATGTACAAAAGAAGGTATCCATGGACCAGACAAATACATAAGACATTTGGGACCCAAAATATAATGATTAAGTGGATATTGGGAGTGAGTTACTAGGATACAAGACGATGTTAGTTAATATTTATAATCATTATTTTAGTACTTTGGCCTTGTGTTTCATGTTTATTTTTATGTTTAAATTTTCTTGGTTGCCTGGGTGACATGTAAATATCTCTTCTCAAAATTAGTCCATTATGATCCCTCTAGATTGTTTGATCTGTAACCTGAATGTAATTTTGATAACAAATATGTGAAAAAACCTTATGGATTTGACTTATAGATAAGTAATTCATGGGGGAAGTGGAAAGAGTACTACCCTATAAATTAAAAGGGAGAACTGAGGAAAATTGGGGTGATTGGGATTGGGACAACATTTTGTTAATTGTAAGGAGTGAACAATACTGATTCATTAACTGATACACTGTGATTCAGTTCTGGAGCTAGCTCAGTTCCCTTTTTAAATATAGGTAGAGTCCAATTTGGGTCTTATTAGAAAATGTTATTCAACTGTGGGAATTGGGGAAAATCTTATTGTATTGCTTGAACATAGCCCTGTATGGCTAGAAAACTGGACTGCCTCTCCCTGCTATTTAGTGACACCTTAACTAAGGACCAATTTTATGCTGATCAGAAGCCTAGTCAGATTCAAAGATTGATGCAAGGAATTTTCTTACAGTCATATATTTCAAGCAACTCATGTGTCTTATCTGAAAACTGACCTCATACTGAACAAGCAGCTATTATTTCCATGCTCCTTTTATTGTTTACAGACATTTGGAATGGATGGGACACCTCTTTTTTCTGAATTCAGGGAATTGCACCCATTTATTCTCCTCCCAATTTGGGATGTTCCTAGTCTTTCCATCAATAAGAAATCAGATTACCTAATGTTATATTGCTTCCTTTTAGCTAATTGGCTTCATTTAATTTTTTTTTATTCATGATTTTTAAAAAAGTTTTTTTCTTTTTCCAAATACATGCAAAGATAGTGTTTAATGTTAATCCCTGCAAAACTTTGTGTTCCAAATTTTCTTCCTCTCTTCTCCCACCCCCTCCCATAGACAACAAGCAATATAGGTTAAACATGCACTTCTAAATATATTTCCATATTTGTAATGCCATACAGGAAAAATCAGATCAAAAAGTGAAAAAGAAAAAAATGAGAAAAATAAAAAAGCAAACAAATAACAAAAAGTGAAAATAGTATGCTTTGATCCACATTCAGTCTCCATAGTTCTCTCTCTGAATGTGGATGGCTCTTTCCAAATGAACTCTTAATGGAATTGCCTTGAATCACCACATTGTTGAAAAAGAGCCAAGTCCATCACAGTTGACCATCACGTAATCTTGTTGCTGTGTACAATGTTCTCTTGGTTCTATTCACTTCATTTAGCACCAGTTCATGCAAATCTTTCTAGGCTTTTCTGAAATCAGCCTGCTTGTAATTTCTTATAGAACAATAATATTCCATTATATTCATGTGCCATAACTTATTCAGCCATTCCCCAACTGATGGCATCCACTCAATTTTCAGCTTCTTGCCACTACACAAAGGACTGCTACAAACATTTTTGCACATGTGGGTCTTTTTCCCCTTTTTTATGATCTCTTTGGGATACAGACCCAGTAGAGACACTGTGGGATCAAAGGGTATGCACAGTTTGATAGTTCTTTGGGCACAGTTCCAAAGTGTTCTCCAGAATGATTGGATTAATTCAAATTCTACAAACAATTAATTAGTGTTCCAGTTTTCTCATATCCTCTCCAACATTTATCATTATCTTTTCCTGTCATCTTGAGTCTATTAGTCTCATTCTAATAATTGTTTTTAATATTTAAAGGTCTGGCTCTTCTTGTATAGGCATATATATAAGGCTTCTAAAATTACTTGGAGAAAAGTCTGAGGCTGGTAAACTGTGAATTTCCCCAGAATGGGATTGGATGAAATGTTTTGAGATCCATTCCCCAGGCAAACTACCATCCAAGGTGAGGAGTCAAAAAGTAATCAATAAGAGAAAAGACTAAAATTATTAAATGTTTCATGAGAAAGAAAATATATTTAAAAACCTTAAGTAGATAAACCAAAAAGGAACATATTAGTAACTGAGGGGGAAATGGCCTCCAGATAAGATAAAAGGGTACAGATATCTAAGAATAAAAAAATAAATATTGCAAGACAAAAGAAAATGAAAGCTGGTAAGGGAGAAGACTCTGTGGATTCTGACTCCAGATTCTAACCCTAAATGCCCAACCACAGAACCATAGTAAGATGTTCCTGAATGGTGTAAAACAAGAAATAAGAATTGTGAAAGCAGAACATATCCTGCATTATCAAAATAATTGGTAGAATAGAACAATTTGACTTTCCAGTGCCATCTCACCAATTAGATGAAATGAAGGATAACAGATCAAGAAGGCAAATATAAGGGAAGTTAGGATCATCTGGAAGAAAAGAAGCAAAACAAATTAATAAAAGAAAACATTATCTCTAAACAAGCAAAACATATTGATCTGGACAGAATTTATAGATACAACTTAAGATATAAGAAGACTTCAACAAGTTAAAAAACATGTTTAATACCATTATCCAAATAATAATAAAAGAGAACTACCTAGAACATGGGTACAGAAAACAAAATGTTAATCAACCAAAAGAATCCACAGATCATCTCCAGATCAAAAAAAAAAAAACAAAAACAAAAACAAAAACAAACAACAACAACAACAACAACAACAAAACTATACTGCAAATTTCAAGACAAGAAGTAGTTAAATTTAACAATTGCACTGACAAATGACAAAATCTGAAAGTGACCAAGAGAAACACTGTCAAATATAAAAGTAAGGAAATTCAAATAGTATAAAACTATTCTGAACCCACCAGAAGCCAAAAAAGATAACCAAATAATGTGTCACAAAGACCAAAAGAATTCAAGATGTAAACAAAAGGGACCTTCCTCTAAATCTGAGACAGAATCAATGAAGAAAAAAGATGTTCAATGTTCAATTAAAAAAAAAGAGGTATCTAAAATATTCCCAGAAAAACCAAACTGAAGAAATTATTTGCTTTTCAAACACTCTGGACAACAGAATTGGGGAAAAAAAAGTTCAACAATTAGACAACAAGAAGAAAAGAACAATAGAGACCACTAAGATATTTCTTTCTAAATGTACATGGAAAAAACAATGATAAAAGGAGAAATCAAATTAAAATGATGTTAAGAAACAAGACTGAAAAATCATGGACTAAACCTCACAAGGTTCTGTCTACAGGTAAATTAATTTTTTGTGGGAATAAATTATATAATATGATGAATAAAAGAAAAAAGAAAAGGAAGGTAACAGAGGGAAATAGGTGATGTGTCCTAATCAAGACAAAGGCTAACAATGAAATAATTCTCACAATCTCTTAAGGGGAAAAAAGAGACTAGAAAAATGGTCAAGGAAGTAAAAGGAGGGATTGAAAACGGGAGAACAACAGAAGAAATCTTCTTTCATTGGTGAGAAAAGGTACCAGTCATGGATAAGAGAAAGGGAGTTTTTGTTATAGGGAAATGGGGATCTTACAATGGATATTGCCTACAAAGATTTGGGGCTTAGAGAAACCACAGAAGAAGCACCTGGAAGCAACTGATATGCAAAAGACAGTAGAGCAAATGGAAGAAAAGACCAAGGTTAGTATTAAATAACCTTGGTTATTTAATAACCAAGATTTATACAATCTTGGATAGATCTACACAATCTATACAATAAGATCTACACAATCAGGGACATGGGGCAATATCTATGTCCATGAAGCATCATCCTTTCTATCCTCTACTGGGATTGATACTTTTTGGAGGGAGGCAAAAACCAAAATAGGGGCTTGGGGACAAGGCAATAACAGGAACTTCAGAAGGGATCTAAAATAGGTACCCAAGAAGCTTTAATAACATGAAGAATATGTAAACTAAAGAAGAACTAAATAAATATAAAGTCCATGAACCAAGCATAAAAATCTAAAATAGACAGAAAAACAATAAAGAAGTGAATAAGGGAAAATATTTTTAAAAGATTGATTGTCCCTTATTTATTACTCATATTTTATGCATTTTTGCAGCTATCCAAGGCTAGGGGTTTTATTGCTTAATCCAATAAGATAAAATATAGGAAGAATAGGAGAAATTTTTAATGCTATTAGAGTTCGAAGAAAGTGACATTTTGACCTGAACATTGGGGGAAAAGATTTCAATAGATAAACATTGGAGGGAGGTGAGGAAATGCAATCAAAACATGAGGAATATAGAGTAAAAGTTCAGATATAAGTAATAATGAATGAAGGAAATGGCATCAACTCAGTTTGGCTCAAGAAAAGTGTGAATTAAATTTGAATTGTTATAGATTTTGCTAATCCAAAGCAATAGAGGGATAATTCAATTTTTTTTACTGTAGTGGTGAAGTAATTAGGTTAGAAAAATGATTCAAGGATTAATGTTTAGGATAGATTGATGGGGTTGTGGGAATAAAGAATGGGTGGGTATGAAAAAACAAGGAGACCAAATAAAAAATTATTCTAATAGTTTAAGTGAGAGATAATGAAGACCCAAAGGAAGCAGTCACAACAGAAATCAAAAAAAAAAGTTTCAAGACTCACATAAAACATCTTTCATATGAAATTTTTCCTAAAATAACCACCCTTTGCCAAAAAAAAAAAAAAACAAGAAACAAACTACTTGTGCTCGCTCTCTCAGTCTCTCTCTTTCTCTGTTTCTGCCTGTTTCACTGTCTCTCTCTTTGTCTCTGTCTCTCTCTGTCTCTGTGTGTGTGTCTAGACAGATAGATATAGATATTAAATTGATTGCTAATTGATTGATTGTAATAAATACTTCAAAGATAAAATTTATAGGAGATGGTAACTAATTAGATGTGAAAACTAAAAGAATTGATATTAAAAATCAAGACATGATTTTTATCATATTAACTTGATAGAGGTGTCATTAACAAAAGTAAGAAAGTCAGAGGAGCAAGTTCTAAGGGGGAAATAATAGACTGAGTTTGGAACTCTTTAAACTAATTCTTATAAGTAAATTATAAATAAATATTCCTTCTACTTCCATTCCCATTTCCTCTTTTACTGTAAAAATTCTTCCTTGAATGTCTTTTTAATATGGAATAATTTTTCCCATCTTCCTTTCTCTTTTCCCATGTATCCTGCTTTCTTACCTCTTCATTTTTTACATCATGCTAACATAATTCAGTTATACTCATGTCTTCTGTTTATGTTAATGTCTTATAAAACTGCCCAAATAATGATAAAGTTCTTAAAATTTTCTGTATAGGAATGTAAACAGTCTAATTTTATTGAATTTCTTTCATGTTGAGATTTTTATGTTTCTCTTAGTTCTTCTATTTGTCAAACTTTCTATCCAGGTCTAGTCTTTTTAACAGGAATGCTTGAAAGTCCCCTATTTCATTAAATATCCATTCCCCCCAAGAATTAAACTCAGTTTTGCTGAGTAGGTTATTCTTGGTTGTAATCTTATTTCCTTTACCTTCTAGAATATAATATGACAATATTCTATCCCTTTAACATGAAAGCTGCTCTAAATTGTGGCCCCAGGATATTTGAATTGCTTCTTTCTGTTTGCTTTCCATACTTTTTTCTTGTCCTACAAGCTCTGGAATTTGACTCTAATATTCCTAGGGATTTTCATCTTTGAATCTCTTTCAGGAAGTGATCAGTAGATTCTATCAATTTCAACTCTGGATCAAAGATGCTGGGGCAGTTTCCCTTTACCATTTATTGAAATAAGATAGGTAAGCTTTTTTTATTGTGGCTTTCAGGTAGTCCAGTAATTCCTTTTCTGGTGTTTTGTTTTTGGTTTCCCAAGTCAAGGGGCAAATTTTATTATGATTGTAATCCCAACAAGTGGCCTAAATTCAAAAAAAAAAAAAAAAAGTTAGCAAAGAACCTGGAGCAAGAAGATAAATTTATAGGAAAATGAAAGATCAGGTGCTTCAAGTCACTGATATGCTAATTTTATGACTTAGAGGTAGAATTGAGGAATGGTCTTAGAACTGAAGTTGAGCATAACATTTTCATGCTCTCTACTGATGTTTACTTGCATTGTGTTTCCTTTCTCTGATTTTTTTTTCTTGTAGATACTATTTTTTTTGCACAACAATGATAAGTGTGGAAATATGCATACATATATTCGACTTGTCAAGTAACATGTAGTGGATTTCCTGCCATCTAGAGCAGGGGTGAGGACTGGGGGGAGGGGGAAATGCATAAAACATAAAACAGAAAGCTTTGTAAGAGTCATTGTTGAAGAATTACCCATACATATGTTTTGCAAATAAAAAGCTCTAATAAAAAAAAAGTGAAGTTGAGGAGTATTGAATTCCATGGCTTAAAGATGGAGTTGCACCCCATTATTGGATTCTGTAACTTAGATTATCTCAGAAATTTTGCTATTACTGACCAAAAGATAGCTATTTGATAGCCAGCATTGTTTGTGGAACTCCCAAGGCCAGGTAGCCTTAGGGTTATTGCTACATTTCCTCTAGGAGTTACACTACATCATTACCCTTCAAGCAGTTGGGACCCATAGCACAGTAATTCTTAAATTCTCTCTCCTCCATCTATTTTTTCAGGTCAGTTGTTTTTATTGTAAGATAGATTATATATTCTTCTATTTTTTTCATTTTATAACTTTGTTTTATTGTTTCTTGATATCTCATGCAGTTACTAGCTTCCACTTGCCCAATTTAATTTTCTAAGGAATTATTTTCTTCAGTGAGCATTTGTACCTCTTTTTCTATTTGGCCAATTCTGCTTTTTAAGCAGTTATTTTCTTCAGTGATTTTTTCATATTTTGTTTTCCATTTGACTCATTTTACTTTTTAAAAAGTTCTTTTCTTCTTTGGATTTATGTTCCTATTTTACCATTTGACTAATCCTATTTTTAAGGTGTTACTATTGTCAGTATTTTTGTGCCTCTTTTACCAACCTATTATCTTTTTCATAATATTCTTGCACCACTTATTTCTTTCCCTACTTTGTTCTCTACCACTCTCAAATTTTTTAACTCTTCCAGGGATTCATGTTGGGCTTGTTTCAAATGAACATTTTTCTTTGAGGCTTTGCTTATTTTAATCCTTTCTCTTTATGTTGTCTTTTGAATTTGTTTCATTGTCTTCACTGCCACTGTAATAGCTATTGATGGTCAAGTTCTTTTGTTGTTGTTTGCTCATTTCCTGGACTGTTTCTTAACTTTGAACTTAATGTAAAAGTTGGGCTCTGCCCACTTGAGGATAGGAAGGCATTGTCCAAGGCTCCCCGTTTTATTGAACTGCTGTTTTCAGAACTAGTTTCTTCCTTCCTTTCTTCCTTCCTTCCTTCCTTCCTTCCTTCCTTCCTTCCTTCCTTCCTTCCTTCCTTCCTTC
>JAJPUD010000725.1:168610-184650 GCA_023553655.1 Myrmecobius fasciatus
ATATATATATATATATATATATATATATATATATATATATCCTTCAGGCTCAGGTATCTTCCTCACCTCCTGCATATCTCTAACTCCTTACATTCAATCTCTTTCCAAGTTCTGTTTATTTCATCTTTACATCCTCTCTCCCACATGCCTCCTTCTCTCCTCTGACAGTGTCACTACTTTGGTCCAGGTGCTTATCACCTCACCCCTAGACTATTGCAATAACCTGCTAGTTGATCTGTCTGCCTCAAATCCCTTCCCACCCTGATTCATCCTCCATTCAACCACCAAGGGATTTTTCTAAAGTGGTCCAACCATACCACCTTCTACTAAAACTCCAGTTGCTATCTATTGCCTCCAGGATCAAATATAAAAATCTCTGCTTGGAATCCAAAGCCTTTATAACCTACTCTTCTCCTCCAATTCCTCACATCTTTCCAGTCTCCTTACATTTTATGCCCATCATATACTCTTTAATCCAGTGACATCTTGCTGTTTTGTGAATAAAATACTCTGTCTTTGACCTCGAAACATTCCAGGAATGCTCTCCTGCATCATCCCTGCCCTACTGCCTTTCCTGGTTTCCTTTAAGCTTCAACCAAAATCCCATCTTCTACAGGAAAAAACTCCTCTTAATTCTAGTGCCTTCCCTTTTTATTTCCAATTTATCCTGTGTATAGTTTATTTATGGGCAGCTAGGTGGCACAGTGGATAGAGGACAAGTCCTGGAGTCAGGAGGATACCTCTACCTGAGTTCAAATCTGACCTCAAACACTTACTAGTTGTGTGACCCTGGACAAGTCCATTAACCTTGTTTGATTCAGTTTCCTTATCCATAAAATGAGCTAGAAAAGAAAATGGCAAACCACCCCAGTATTTTTACCAAGAAAACCCCAAATGAGATCATGAAGAGTAAAACATAACTGAAAAATAGCTAAACAACTACAAATAAAACAAAGCAGAATTCTCAGGTCCTACAAAGTCAGTACATTTTATTCTGCTCGTTTTCCGCAACTAGATTATAAACTTCTAGAGGTGGATATTATCTTTTATGTCTTGATATTCCCGTTGGCATTTAACACTGATATTGGCAGTGAACATTGTCAGTCCTCAAATAATGTTTATTGAATTAATGAATGGCGGGGGAAGCATAAGTGAGACTTTTCCATCCATTCTTCTAGCTCCACTATATGGTTGGCAGGGTCTCAACTTAGCTGCACTGAGAATGGCTCTCTTCTGACTTTATGGTTCCTCACAGGAACCATGCTAAGTGTACAACTACCAAGGCAGTCATCCAAAGTCCCCCTCCAGGAAGGGAGAAGGATTCTAAGTCATAATGCTGTCTTACTTATCCAATGTAGGTGAGGCTCAGAATCTGGGCTGCTCCTTTCAGCAGGCATGATAGGAAAGGGAAATCAGGGAATTGGGTTTGAGTCTAGAAATATCCTCTATCCAGCAGGAAGTAGGAAAGGAGACAAAAATACATTCTTATTGTAAGATGAGGAATAAATAGATTACCAGGCAGCTCCTATAAAAATGCTACCAGATTTTTGTGTCTCTCAAAGATCCCTAGATTCACATATTACAATAGAAATCAATTGACTAAACACAAATCTCTAATCTTCCTTTTTTATATGAACTTGACTAACAGGATAGACTGAAGGTAAAAAAAAAAAACTCTAAAGTGATAAGATGAGAATAAAGTAATGCACTTACAAAAAAGCCCCCCAAAAGTATCTACAGGATTTCCCAAAAAGAAATGGTAAGGTAATTGTGGATCTGAACAGGTATGCAACAAGAAGATGTGGTAAAAGAAAAGTATAAGCAAAAAAAAAGTCCTGATTATATGGCAAGAGTAGGGGTTACTCAGGGAAAGTCTTTGAATTTCATTGCCAGACCTATGTGAGAAAAACTTGAGAAATTATCTGCCAATGATAAATTTATAGGATGATATGGACAAGAGTTGGGGGCATGAAGGAGTTATGATTTGTATTGTTGGAGGCAATATTTATATTGATATCACAGATCAAACAAACACTTCTTAAGTACCTACTATGCATCAGACACTGTGCTACAAATACAGAGGAAAAAGATTCGCTGGGCATCTTTACTCAATAATATTGCTAAAGGAAAAGACATTTTGGGGTTGCCTCAAATTCACACAACTATTGCCTTTCCATTTCTGGGTCATTTCATTCCCTCCCAAAACAATAAGTATTTCCTGTAGCTTCTTTTCCCTTCTTTCCCTTAGAATTCCAAACATCTCCTTCTACCTCTTATCATACCTGTCTCCTTTGCCATTCCTTCCTAGATCATTTCAACCTCTGAACTACCCAACAAAGATCAAATCCAATATAGTACATCCTATTCAGCAAAAAATGAGGAAGAAGGAAAGTACTTAATAGGTCAGTGAATTGAGAAAATCTCTGGATGACTAAGGTTAATAGTGTTTACCACTGATTAGTGTCACAATTGACTATGAAGACTGGCATGGCATTTATGTAGCATGTAAATACAAAAATTCTAGTGACAGTCTCTAATGCATTGACTTGGTTCTTAACAAATTTCACAATTTGGAACTGTTTGGGAATTAAACATTCTCAATAATAATTAGTGACTATTTTTATAGCACTAATTCCTATCATCAATGTTTTCATACAATTTCCCCCCCATTGGAATGGGTCATATTTTGTCATATTTATAACAAAATAAATTCTATCCAGCATAGGTAGGAAATGCCTTTATCTAGTTTATCAAAAGTTCTAGTTGAACAGTTCTGAAAGTGTGGTCTACAGAGTCCTTGGTGTCCCCCAGATCCTTTTAGGAGATCGTAGATATCAAAACTATTTTAAAAACAATACTAAGATGTTATTTGCCTACTGAAGAATCCTCCCTTTTTCAACTATATATCTGAGTAAGGCCAGATTTTCTTCATAGATGTCAGCCAAACAAAAATATCAAAACAGATTGGATACAGGAGCAGATGTGACAATCCAGCTATTCTTCATAAAGGCATAAAAGACATTGGCAAAAATAAGGAAAATAATACCAGTTTTCACTGGTATTTTTCTTTTGGAAAATATAATTATTGTTCATTAAACAGTTATTTATGTTAACTTGTGATGGATTTGTTATTTCTCTTTTAAAAACAAATTAATAAATATATTTAAAATTATTGGCTTTTATTTCTAAAATTTAAAAAAAAAACTCTATGTAGAGTTCTCAATTATTTATATTATCAAGATATCAAGACCAAATAGTTTGAGGACAGTTAGTCTAGATACTAGAAAGTTATGCTGAAGACCACACATGGATTATCAGTTTTCAGAGGGAAAAAAAGTACAATACCAGAAATCAAAGTCATAAAAACCATAATTTGATTTTTCTTTGAGGATTCAGATGCACTTCAGGATCTTCCAGTATTTCAGGGTCATTGATATGAATTTTTGTCAGATTTAAGATGGGAGAAGTTCAAATTTCACCTCTTATAGATGACAATTTCTGTTTCCTTTGTTTCTACTTTCTTACTCAAATTACCTTTCATCTACTGTATATTCCTTTGTACTAGCTGTCTTTCCATGCCTATCTAGAATGCTCTCACCTCCACCTCTTAGTTTTCTTGGCTTCCTATCTCATGAACCTTCAGCTCCCAGTCTTTCCTGATCAGTTCCTCCTCCTGCTGCTGCTTCTCTTCCTCCTCTTCCTTCTCCTCCTCTACCTCTTCTTCCTCCTCCTCTTCTTTCTCCTTCTCTTCCTCTTCTTAACTCCTCCTCTTCCTTCTCTTAATTCTTCCTCCTCTTCCTTTTCTTTCTCCTCCTCCTCCTCTTCCCACCCATAAGATTTGCAGGCTGATATCTTTCCTTTTTGTATTAACATCACCAACACTGTCTATATTTTGTTTTGACACTGGCACAGGATTGCCCAGCACTGCATGTCTACAGAAGACACTATGCTCTGTAAACAAAGTAGAACTGAAGTAACTCAAGAAGAAACATGAGAAAGGCAGCTTTAGAGATGTCTACGCTCCAAATGTTCATATGGACTATTTGTGCCTAATCTGTGATAGAGCCTTCCGAATTTTTATTGGTCTGATCAGTCACTGTTGGACACAATGTACCTTTGCCCTAAAATAGTGGTGTCATTTTAGTCCTCTTCCAGAAGGAAAAACAACAACCAATCAAATATCTTGTATGTATCTAGTGATTTATACATTATCTCACCCATCAGAATGTAAAATTCTTGAGGGCAGGAATAAGGGTTTTGATGGGGGAAGTGTTTTTGTTTGGAGGGGTTGCTTTAAAAAAAACTCAATACTTAGTGTTGAACACATAGGAAGCACTTAATAAATGTATTTTGGCTGATTTACTGAATATGTGTATGCATTTATATACTTGTTTTCTTCCCCAATAAAATGTAAAGAGATTGGTTTTTGTCTTTCTTTGTATTCTCAATAGTTAATTAGCACAGTGTCTGGCTCCTAGGAAGCACTCAATAAAAACATGTTGATTTATTATCAAGAGATCAAATGCACTATAACTAAAAGTTTGCTATAATACTATATCCACAATACATTTGAGACAGCTGGTTCTAAGTGATTAAAGGGATTTTTCTAGGGTGATAGATTTAGAGCTGGAAGGAATGATAAGAGTGATCTAATCCCAATCCTTCATTTTACAGATGAGGGAATTGAAGTCCTAAAATGTTGTAGTGAAATATTTAGCATTGCATTTTACACACCAGAATGACAAAGTTTTACAAAAGAAGACATGCCTTTAATTTTCTAATATGTATAGAGTTGTGGCATTAAGTTTGTATGCATATGTTCACATTTCATGCCAGAAGGGAAGAGAGAATTAGGTCCAGTTTTACATTAAAATTTATTATATTTGGCTACGATAAGATGCTTATTGAAGCCACACCTCTGCTCCTTATTAGTACCTTAGGAAATTCAGATGATTTCTAGAATCTGGAACTTAATCTGAAATATTTAATGCTGTCCTTTAAACATCCTAAAAACAATTCAGGTTTATGATGTCATGTTGATGTGGGAAATAAGTTTATATTGATTAAGTCAATTTTCAGAACAAATTAAAGAAAAGTTAGAAAATAATCATTTAGGTAAAAGAAATTTAAAACTTAGTTAATGGAAAGAACTAGCCAATTCTGTAAGTTTGAAGAAAGGAGTAGATCATGGGGGAAAATAAATTGTATTTATTTTTCATTCAGGATTTTGGAATTTTTCTTTCAAGATTCTTTCACAACTAATTCTTGCATAGTAAGGCATTCAATTCTTTCCTACAAACATGCAACCCTTTTTGAACTTGGGATGGTGCCTTTATAAAGAGGGCTTTTTGTTTTATTTACTCTCAATTAATCATGCTCAACTGTAAACAAAGTGTCTGTTTTAGTTCTGCTGACAATTATCCACTTGTCAACATCTCCCTCAAGTACCTTCAGCATCTGGCAACAGCACAAAACTGCTACATCAAACTGAACATTTTGTCTCAATAAAAAGATAGCAGAGTGGCAGGTTTTCATGTGTTTTCTAGCCCATCAGCAGTCAAGATTATATTGTAACTAATGCCACCAGGGCACCTTGATGAGGAAATTTATCAACTGAGGAGAAAGGGTTTTTCAGATTTTTCAATCTCTCTTTTCCCCTTTCTTCCCCCCTCCCTTTGCTTATATTTAAAAAAAAAAAATTGACTAGGAGAGCTTAGTAGAAGGGATCTTGGTGGTAGTGAGGATGTATGGTCGAGTATGATACATTCCACAAATCAGTCCCCAAACAAGATAATAATTCCAGAAAGCTGCTAAGACACTCAGTTCTAGCTAGGCCTCCACACTACTGACATTTCCCAGTGGGATCAACAGGGTAAAAAAAAAATCATACTTCTCAAGTAATATTTCTTATGTGTGACTTTTAGCAGATTTGAACATTAAACTTGGGTCCAAAATATAAATTTGTTAATTTCCTTTTGGGGGAGTGCTAAACAAAATTCTAATGGGAGGGGATAGTATCCCAGAAAAGGGTGTAGAAAAAAATGAAGTGATTATTATCATAAGATTAAGCTTTGTTTTTGTCTACTTCTATCTGAAGCCCAGCACAAAGTAGATATTTTATAAATGCTTGTCAAGTTAAATTTAAATTGAATTCAAAGAACTTTGTGGGTTTTTTTTTATTAAGAGACCATTTTATCAATAATATGATACATATTAAACACCCTGTACTTATGATAGGCTGAGGAAGAAAGAAAAAGGATATGGGGCAAATTTAACCTGTGGTTTCTTGGTTCTTCTCTTTACTAACTGCTGGGGTGAAGAAGGTGAAGTGGAGAAGGAGAGGGGGATTCATTGAATATGCATACAATGTCTCAACAAATCAATTATTCCATCATTTAAGAACCAGCCCAAATCAGTTACCAGGGACTGTGTAAGGACAAAAATAGCACAGTCTAGAAGACAGAGACTGGATGTTATGTCATAGAGCAATGTATAAATATTTCTAAGTAGAAGCTTCTCTATTCACTGATACCATTTTCTCTTAAGGTAAATTCTTAGGTAATACGTTTAGGTAGCGGGTAGAGATTGGGAATGAGGAGGGGTGGCAGGTGAAGGGAAGAAAAGTACCTCGGGAAGGCAGAAAATGGACATAAAGAGTGTCTCTGAATTCTAGAAAGCAAATGAAGTATCCGCTAGCAAACCCAGCAGCGACGGAATCATCCTAGGGATGAGGAATTGCTTCAGGATCTAGAGAGTAAGGGGAGGTGGGTAGAAATACAATGGGAGAGGGGTTATCTCTTCTCTCGTTCCTGACAAAAGATAATCAATCTTATCCTGGTGTAATTGATTTTAATGAAGTGGGGTTCCTTTTCTTCGGATTAATTTTTGCCCGAAGTCACTGGCCAAACCTGGTCATCCCAAGCAGTTTTTGCAGGCAATGCAGTTCAGACGAAAAGGTTCACAATGCACAGCATTCGCGCTTGGGACACACCACCTTCACTGGTGTCACCCTGTTGCCAAGCTTTAGAGTCCTCCTGGACATAATAGATGGACAATAGGGGATCTTGTCCCCAGGCCATAATGACACCCCCTTTCACCTGGTAATTTATGCACAATTAATTGAGATATCTTTTATACTTGATGTGTTGCAAAATTAATGCCTAATTTATGTAATTAGTCAATTAGCTCTAATTCCAGCATATGTTCCCAATGCCCAGAAGGTGTTCGGTTTCCCAGGTACTTATTTTGATGTCACGGAATCCAGCTAATTAATTTTACATGCATATTAATTAAGGATCTATTTAGCAGCTCCCTTTGTGAGAGTAATTTTAATATTTGTCTTTCTAACCTTTTGGGGGGGGGATGGGGAAGGAGAGAGAAGGTGCAGGTGGATTTCCGAGGCACTAGTGCAAACCCAGGAGACACCTTGATGGGAGTGTCTGTTGTAGCTGGGGCTGTAGTTAGTTAATCGAAGCCACCACGAATGCTGCCATCTATGGCAGCCCGGCGGCCAGCATCAGGCACTGCGCAATGAGGAGAGCTCCGGTGGTCAGACGTCTGCAAGAGGGGAAACTTTAGGTTGTCGTCCCCTCCGATGCAAAATATTCCACTGACGCTTGGGAATATGGAGTGGTCAAGGACGCGAAGAAAAGTTCTTAATATTGAACTCTTATTATTGAGCACTGGATAAGGGGTGAGGGAAAGGGCATATAAGGGGAGACAGCCACCCCGGGCTGCTTTGTCGCAGGTGAATGTTTTGGCCGTTACTCCACGTGATCCCTATGGGCCGCACTAAGTCCTTGTTAATAGCCTCTCCCACTTTCCATCTTGGGCATTCTTGGTGCTGTGACTCGATTTCATGGCTGTTTAATTTTTCGGACTCGCATCAAGTCTCAGCCTCTCCTTCCGTTTCCCTCTTTCCTTCTTTGGGAAGAGAGTTTCGAAGGAAATACTTTGACTTGGCAGCAGCACTTGCAGGCATTTTTGCTCACTCGGAGCTCGAGTCAGTAGTTGAAAGCGAGCATTAAATAGCTCATATAAGATGTGCAACTTGTAATAGCATTGTACGGGGTCATTAAAAAGCAGAGTAGGAGGATTTACTTTGCACTTTGCTCCCAGGTCAGGAAAAGCGGTGGTCATTTCTTACCTGACTGAAAAATTTTACAATGTGGAACAAAACTAAAAGTTTCTAAGCTGTTCGATGGCACAATAAAACTTTTATCCTTTTTGGACAAATTAATGAGCAATTTAATTAATAAAACCAGAGAGTAGTGTAAGTGCTATGATAATGAAGTTAAATGAGTGCACAGTAAAATATTCACTAATCCAACGCATTGCCAAATACCTCCTTAATTCTGCTTAACACTAAAAGGGTTTTGAGCACCATAATGAGATTCCTCTGTCTGCTAATTAATTGACACGCTCCTGAATATTCATATGTGCTAGCACCAATACGTTCCTAATTGCCTAGTGGAATAGATCTCTGAGGAAAGTAAATCGCCATAGACTTAATTAAAATAATGTATTCCAGATCCAGTTCGGGAAAGATGAGACATTTGCCTTCCAGCGCCTGTAAGAAAGTGGCACCTGGTTGGTAGAACGGAGATATCAATCGTGGAAGTCCAACCTGAATTAAGCAGGGTGAAAAGTATGGTATGTGTTCAGCTTTTAGAAAAACAACAATGAAACGCCCGAATGCAAGACAAAGATAAAGACTGGTCTCCAAGGAACATCAGTTTCCCTTCCAGGACATTCCGAAGTCTCAGAGGGGCAGTCAAAGAGTTTGGTGAGCCGGAAAGCGGACAGGAGCTACCAGCCCTCCCCCTTTTCCTTTCCCCCCAGCCACTTTGCCATGATATAGGTGACTAAATCTGGTCAGGGATGCCCTCTACAGAGCCATGTGGGGAAAATCGTTTGTCTTGAAATTCACATGGAAATTCACTGCCTCGGAAAACTTTACTCAGGGGTGGAGCATCCCAATCCACTTTCTCTCCACCCACGAGGAGATCCAAAAGAAACCATTTTCATAATTCCCTTTCAGAGCTAGAATTTGAGGTTCTCACATGGAGAAGCAGTTAGTACCACCCTCTCTGCTCCAGGCTCTAACTCCGCACAGGCACCTGCCACTAGGAATAGGCGTCTCTTAATTCTAGAATACAGAGAGAGCCTTTGCTAAAAGCGAGACACTGGATTGCTGTGAAACAGGAAGTGAGAAAGCTTCCCAAAGTTAGATAAGATATCAGATGAGCTATTTACCTTTTTGCTACAGCCCAATGAGCAATATGAAATCTTGTTTCTTGAAAACGCAGCCCTTAAAATAATTTACCACAGGTTAGAAACTAAGAAGAGTTTATTTGAAGGCACACAAATGCATATTTATTATACACATGTAGGCATTAACAATGTAAATTACACCGCCAGCAGTTAGTTGCTGGTTGTTTATTCATTAGATCTTTAGAAAATCTACATTGCCTCCAGATAGTAGGATGATAATGTGAAATACACAAGGAGTTTACTTAACCAACTCAAGTCGCAGTGCTCTGCACTTGATGACTCCCTGTCACCAACAGGTTTGAAGGATCTCAAAGAGGACTTAAAAAAGACAGATTTGAATTTGATCTTGGGGACCTAAGAAACCAACAATTTTTGAAGCTTTTGTGGAAATGGGTTCAGAGATAGAAGAAGCAGAGCAGCATTCTCTAAGTTAAATGAACTTCTCTTGACTACGTTTGTTTTAAAAATCATAATAGGGAAAGAAAGGCAGTCATAAAAGATTTCCTTGGAGGGAGGAAAATCTCATTCAGTCCTGCCTCTGACATGTACTCGCGGTGGGTCTCTGTTAACTCTCCGTACTCTCTTGGAGCCCCAGACAACTCTCAAAGATTGCAAATTACAGACTAGTAGTTCTGCATCAGTGGAGTAAGTTTCTACATGAAATGACCCCTATCTTCCATCCCCCAAAAAAGGACCTTAAGGAGGGAAGAGATGTGGAGGATAGAGGAGCTTCAGAAATAAAATGGGGAGGAATGGAAGGCGAAAGAGGAATTCATCATTCCTAGATTTCAAATAAACGGAATGATGATGATGATGATGAATGTTCAGAGTCTCTAGCTGCTTCCAGGAGAAAGTCAGATGTGTAAGTACTCCTTGCCCAGTAGTAAGGATATGTTCTGGATATTAGACCTTGTTAAGTACTCTAGGCTCTGCCAATCAAAAAATAGCTTATTTCGGAAAGTGTACAGACACAGTTTCGTGGGAAATCTTGTTCTGAATCACTTTCTTTTGACCCTCGTTCAATGCACCGTAGGTAAGATTTTGCCCAATGAACACAGAAAGAGAAAACTTATGAGGTAACTTCTCCCATAATTTTTTTCAGCGTATTTTCCCAACAAGACACACCTTCTACATTAAATAGTAAATAAAAATCAACATATTTTTGTTGTTTATCGAGCTTATAGAAAAGTTTGATTTAAAAGATTTCAGAGGAGAGTCTGTTTCTGGAGTTTGAGCGATTGACTTAGGGGAGAAAGGAAGAATATACCGAGATGTCAGCAACCATTCTAAGTGTTCTTTACTTTTTCCCCTGCCCCAATCTCCCTCCCCAAATGTACTAATAACAATAACCATTCAACCCAGGCTTCCCGGCCAATTCTTCTTACTACCTACTTTTCGATAAGGACGTGCATATACCTGGCTGTGGCAAATTATCGTAATAACAGAAACTATGAATTGAATTCTTACAGAAATGCATTAACTTCCTGGGTCGGGCAAAACTAGAGTAAAAAGTAGTTGCTAGTTTGTTTGATTTATGCGCCCTAAACATGTGTTGTTCCTAAGGACGGATGACTTCAAACTGGAGACAAGGAAAGGAGATGGAAGGTGGTGAAGGAAAACACAAGAGATTTCATTTCTGGACCATCTTTAAAAGCTTTGAGGGTAACTTTTGTTCAACTATTTTGGCTTCTGATATGACAGCAATTTTCTATGGATCCAGAAAACTGAATCATGCGGCCACTTTTGTCTACTAGTGGAACTTGAGTCTAGGCAAGGTCTTGGTGACTAGGGGCTAGGGGCTGAGTGGAGGCAGGGGACGTGGGGGGCGGATGGAGAGAGAAGACGAGTCAGGGTAATTGCGACAGAGATGGAAACCTGCGCAGTTTTCAAGTCTTTGGTTGCTCTGGCCCTCGGAGATCCTAGGAGCGCCCTGGATAAAAACAAGCCGGAGTTTAGAAAGAGATGAGCTGAACAGAACTGGCAGAAAGGAGAGCTGAAAGAGGTTTAGGACTAGGACTCGCATTGCCTCCTAGCTATTCTTAGTTGGGGGGAGGTTAGGAAGGATCAGTCGCTTTCTTTCTCGCTTGCTTTCTTTATTTGAAAAAAAAAAAAAAAGCTTTGTGGGTGGCAGCGCCGCGGGAGACTCAGTGAGACAAAAAAAAAAAACCCAACACAAAAAATCAAATAGTTTTAACCTTCCCAGGAACATTGCGAGTTATTACATCTAATAGCTGATGTAGTCGTCAACCCCTGCTACCATTAAGAAAACATATATTCCTACCATTTATCTCTTGTTAAGCTCTCTTCGTCAATATTGCAAACAAAGCCAAGCATTCTGGCTTTTTAAAGTCTCTTCCTTTCCCCCTTTTTTATTCTTTAAAAAAATGAAATAATAGAAGTGCTCACACACAATCGTGGTTCACATCGACGTCACAGTTGTGTGTATGTGTGTGTGTTTGTTTTAAAAGTTTTTCCAAAAGTGGTGCATGCAACCGAGATAACAGAATTTGCTTCACACAACATCACAGTCAACCTAAGGTCTCCAGGAAATACTTTCAAAAGAGTTTGGAAGCTCTGAACATTTTATAAATTAAAAGTTTCTTCTTTTTTTTCTCCAAAATCACTCCAGAGAAGTAATGTTGCCTTAGGGGGAGAAGGGAGTGCCCAGCCACATTAAAACTAATAACAATCTGAGAGGACTAAAAAAAAAAAAAAAAAAAAAAAAAAGTTTGTAATACTGCAAATTAGTATGAAAAATATAGGGTTTTTTCTTCCCTTAAAAAAACAAAAACAAAACAAAACAAAACAAAAAAAAAAAACTTGCTCCACCCCGCTCTTAAACAAAACACAATACCTTTTTCTGGGTGGTACTGCACAGAAGTTGATTCAGTTTTGACAATGTTGTTTAGCTATCATTTGCTATTTTGAATGAATGGGAGCAATCCCCCTTTTTACAACATTTGTTTCCTATTATGGAGAGGTGCAGCAGTTGAGGGCAGACATGTGAAAGTGGCTGTTTGATTCTCTTTTTCATCCTCCTGACCCTGCTTTTGTCCCTTCTCACCCTGGGAATGTCACGCCTCACTACTTCACTTTGAGATGCTCTAGAAAGTGGCTTTGTTATTCCCTTTTAGACATACACGAAATTGTTCTCATTCCCCCTGCTGTAAAAGATACTTCACATTGGGACTCGGTTCACAAGTGCAATGCAATTTGGCTTAGCTCAACCTTTGTTCTGCTTGTACAAATGACCAAACAGTGCACACATTATACAGTTGATCTACTGCTGCCTTAACACCAGAGTTAGGGGCTGGGAGAAAAGCAAGTTAATCCCTTCAATACTAAGGTGGCATTTTCAATATTTCCTACAATAAAATAAAATAAAAAGATTTGAAAATGCTACTTCTATTTAAAACAGCGTAGACCAAAGTGCATGGGGATGTTTCAGCCTCCTAACTCCTCCCCTCCCCCCCCAAACCCCACAGACTCTTTCAAATAACTTTTAGACAAATACAGTTAGAGAGTTTGTAATGCTCAATTCAAACCTATTCAAGTGTTTACATGCAAAGAAATGGAGGCACATTATTTGGAAACCAAGGCTTTTTAAAGCTTCAAGATCCCAGACCCAGCTACAGCAAGAAGTGACCAACTTGTCTTTTCCCAAAAACATTCTAAAGAGGGCGTATTGTCTTAGGTAGCAGAGTCTTTACGAGTGTCGGAATTTAGTATGCACAATAGTAAGATTTTAGTACTTAATCTGGAAGGAGTGCAGTGTTAGGAGTGCAACACCTAACATTGAGTACTATTTGTTTTCTGCTTGGGATAAGGGTGAAGGAGGGGGAATGGGTCATTTTAAGCTGGCCAAGTTTTCAAAGCTTCTTGGGAAACTCTTCCATCTAAACCCGACTGTTCCCTACAGAGTTGCACACAGATTTTTCTCAAAGTAGATAGTTTGCAGCCAATCCACAAAATGCAAAACGGGACCCAAGGCAAATTCACTATTACGGGAACGCTTGGTTAAGAATTGGATTTGAAACCCTCACTCCGGCCCTACGTCATTATCAGTCCTATTCTCGACAAAACTAAAGCAAGAGATAGACAGAAGGTGGAGATCATAGACTTGTCTTGAACCCAGAAGTAGGATGAATAAGCTGTTTTCAGGAATTGGGTTGTCAGTTATTAGAGCATCCCCCTTTTCCGCTCCCTCCCCCCAACTCCCAAACCTCCTATTTAAAAAAGCACTCGGATTTACTTTCCAAATAGAATGTAACAAACACTCCAAATAGAATGTTAACAGATTGGAGGATCCCCCCCTTACTTATATAGCTTTTTTGAATAGCTTTTTCTCTACTTTTGAAAACTCTTCAAAATCATATATGAACTGAAAATCAGAGCACTTTAACGGTGATAGAATTTTGTTGTACATATTCTCATACATTTTTTAAATTTTCTGATCTTTTTTTTTTTCATATCAAGTAATGAAAACAGATGTGCTGTAAAGGTCTAGGACTGACTGTAATACGTAATTCAAGAACTTCAATGACATGGTGTGTTTCCTTCACCAAAAAAAAAAAAAAAAAAAAATGCTCTTGGAAGTCTTCGATGCTGGGGAACTGTTTGCCTGCGAAAACCGAAAGCAAGAAGGGAAAGATGCCATCAACTGCTGCTGCCGTATAGAGTGTCTGATCAGTAGAAGGAGAAGAGCAGAGAAGGTGTGACTGAGCCAAGAGAGGGTTGAGAAACCTGCTGGAATTGGCCCTGAGAGTTCTGGAGGAGTTATTTTGTTATTGCAAATATAGATTCTAGGACCTTCAGAGGAATGGTTTTTAATTGACCGTTGACAGGCAGTGGGAGTTTGTTTTAGTGCTGAATACTCCGGGAACAAAATCCTTTTGAAAGAAAAGCTAAGTAGTTTCACGCCACCAAAGTGCAGATTTGGTAAAGAATGCTTGGTGGGACAAAGACCTTGGTGCGTTTGCCCTAGTTCCCATAGGCAGCAAAATCACTTTGGTAAACGCAGAATCTGGCTCATAAGGGGGAGGAGAAGTGTTAGAGGTGGGAGGGGTGGGGAGAAGAGGAAGAAGTAAAGTAAACCCTGGCCAAAAAAAACTACACTCTCTCTACCTACTCCCCTTCATCCTCAACTTTTCACTGCCAATAAGAGACAAAAGTGTAAAGAGGAAAAGGAAAAAGAGAGAATGAGGTAGCAGGAGGGGGGAGGGGAAGAGATACAGACAAGCCTAGAGACAGGGAGAGGCACACAGAGAGAGATACAGAGAGAGAAAAAGAGAAATAGAAACAGAGACACAGACGGAGGAGGGGTGGAAGTAGGAGTGGCTTAGCTAAAAAGTCTACTTCTCTTTAGCAGATTTGACTTTCCAAACTAAGACCCAGTATTGTTTTTGCAGCCTAGGAAACCCTAATGAGTCAGTTGGTGCTTTACAACCCCCCCCCAATCTCCAGTGTTTTGTAAATATTAACAAGATAGCGAAGGTTATTCGCTTAGAGTGTGGGGACTGGAGGTATTTGCTTGTGATTGTTGGTGTTTTTAATATGAGAAAGTGCTTCCTCCCCACCCATCCCTCCACTCACGCACCTGCTTGAAAACAGAAGGAATAAAAATCAATATTGTATTTGTCACCCCTCTGTCTCCTTTTTACTCCCTCAACAGCCCGGGTGCCACTGAAGCGAATTGTGGATTTATGGGGGGAAATTAGCATAAATTATTACCAAATCTGTAACCGTGTGTGGTCCAGCTTGTGGGAAAAGAGGCTATTGCGAACCCTCCAAGCAGAAAGGTGGTCCTTGGTGGGCTTCATGGAAGCGATGAATGGCTATTGCACGAAATAGATTTCCATTTGGTTTGCACATTGATATAATTGACTTATGTGTATTTTATACAGTTTTCCCAATACCCCCCTAAGCCTCCTATTTGAATTTATCCCCTAAAAGCTCCTGTTTGTTTTGGGTTTCTGCACAATAGACACTGATGCACTTTTCAAGCTTTCTGGAAAGTGTTCATTTCCCTCCCCCTTTTCCATAATACTGGTCTTAAAATGTTGTAAATTGTATTCAAATCCCCCCACCCCACCCCTCACACACTTTGTTTAATTTCAGTAAGAAGAGGATTTATCTACTATAGTTTAGGAAAACCTGTGTTCTGAATTTGAGAATCCCTCATCACGTTTAGTTGGGTTCATTTCATTATGTTTATGGATGAGGAAAAAACATGTGTATGTTTCTCTGTGTGTGCTAAACTTCAAATATTTCCAGAACTCTGGTTTTTATTTGTATTCTCAATGATCCTAAGTCTGGTGATTGCAACTTTTCAGGAAACATGGGGAAAGATTTATTTCAGCTTGCATTTTAATACTTCAACAAATTCGTTCTTTAAGTTTAGTTAATTTTCTGTTTATTCTCATTAAAAATTTGGATACCTACATAGTGTTCCTTTGCCAGACAATAAAATGACAGTTAACATTTTTCAAAATCTCTCTCTCTCTCTCTCTCTCTCTCTCTCTCTCTCTCTCTCTCTCTCTCTCTCTCTCTTTCTTTCTCTCTCTCTTTCCCTCCCTCCCTCCCTCCTTCTCTCTCTCTCTTTCTCTCTCTCAAAGAAAATCTTCCTGTTTACTACACTCCTTGTCCCCAAATAGAACCATGCAAAAGTATTGCATTTTCATTATAATCACCCTTGCATCCTTTTTTGCTCTTCTATTAAAAAAAGAAAGAAAGAAAGAAAGAAAGAAAGAAAGAAAGAAAGAAAGAAA
>JAJPUD010000725.1:184660-213592 GCA_023553655.1 Myrmecobius fasciatus
AAAGAAAGAAAGAAAGAAAGAAAGAAAGAAAGAAAGAAAGAAAGAAAGAAAGAAAGAAAGAAAGAAAACTTTTTGGACAGACAATTAAAGATAGTAACCACATAGTGACAGATCCTTCATTATATAATCTATAATCATATGTATATGTGTGTTGAGTTGTTAAAAAGAAGACTAATGGCATTCACCTGTGCCTTTAATAGGCCTCTCTACCTATACTCCATTTCTGGAAAAGAAAGGGAAAAAATCTTGAAATCCAGTTATTTGAGAATGTATTTCAATGTTTTCCCTCTGAGAATTATGGTCTTTAATGGAAAAGGAAAAGTAGGTACATGGTTCATTTAAAAAAATAAAATAAAATAAAATAAAAATTCTCGGAAATGCCAGTACTTGCGCTAGTTCCCAAAGGGAAGGGCTTTGCCTCCCATTCTGGAAAAACCTATCTGAACCAGTCACCACGATTTAACTTGCTGAGCCTTGTTATGGCTAATGAGAGCTCGGCTCCACTCCCAGGGACAGTGGCTTAAATGCGGTTTTCACTAATATCTACGTAGTTCATCTATATATAAAGAATCATCTTTCTGGAATCATCACACTGTATACGGATGGGTACTTTCCCCCTCCCCCTTTCTATCTCCGTCTTCCCCCCCCCCCCATGTCTCTTCCTTCTCCCGGTTATTTTTACTGAATTAAGAAGGTGACATTATTCTTTTCTTCAAGTACTTCTGTTAATATTGAAAAACGTGCGCTTGCATTTCAAACGAGTCAGCTCAGACCCGGGAGCCATTTCAATATTAATGAAATTGTTTAATCTCCTAAATACATCGTGTTTAAGTTACGTTTTGGTGAGTTATTGACCACCTCCGAAAATATTGTTAATGGGAGGGGGGATGGGGGTAAGGCATGTTGGGATGTTTGTATGTGTATGTGGGAGAGGGGATCTACTAAGTATAGATTATCTTCTTTAGGATAGCTAGAATCAGGTTTTTAACCTCATTGGAAAAATTTGCTGAGATTAAAATGTCAACATTTTTGGATATGCTCTCTCTACATTTCTCTAAAATATTTGAAACACTGTGTGTTTGGACTATGGGGAAAAGACAAATTTCTCTTAAAACCTCAAAGTCATGCAATGCTAAGGGACCATGCAGATAGATAATTACAGGGCACGCGGGAACGTTGATTTAGTGTTTATTCTACATCGATTAAAAATACATAATTGAATTCATCCGAGAGAGTGATCCAGATAAAATCTAGAAAACTACACTAACCATCTCCGTTAGCACTCACATTCGCCTTCGAACCCCCCCCCCAAAAAAATCAAAACTGTTCCTCTCTCTTTGCAAGCCTCAGAAGATACTCTGGTTTTATGGGACTTCTGATGGCTTTCTGCAGGACTCTATTTTCATGTAGTCTGGACATACTAAATAACCTCTCCTGGGGAAGGGAGGGAAAAACTCAGAAAAGTTCCGGCTGTAAAATGCAAACTGGGAGATTCAGTCCTCTAACACTTGAAACAACTAGGTAAATGGAACCCCTAATTCCCTGGAGGTTAATTCGAGTTTAGGAAAACAGTCAGGAATTCACCTGGTTAGAATACCATCTGCATTGAACTGACATCTACAACACTAATGTCAAATCAAATTACCGGAGTAATTTTAAAGCAGACAGTTTGGCAAGTAATATACAGTTACCCTGCCTTAATTTTTTTTTAAACCCGACCAAAACGTTTAGAAACAAAATGGGCTCCTATTAAGGGCTGTCCGATCCAATTATATAATTTATAAAACCCCATCAGATTTTTTTTTTTAAAGCGACACACCAAATTCTGCACGGCAGAGGAAACAGCTTAGAAGGTAATGCAAACTTCAGCCGGCCTCGGTGAGGACTGAAAAGTATTGCATTTTCATTATAATCACCCTTGCAACAGCCATGAACGCAGTTTGATTGGGCAAAAGGAAAAGTCTCTCGTTAAGGAAAAGCCCTGCCTTAAGTTAGCCAACAATACAAATCAGTTAACAATGCAGAACAAACAGAATACCACAGCCAAGCAATTTCCATGTCAAACATCGCTCTGCTCAGTAGCTCCATTTGTAAGTGTGAATCGCAGACTAAGCTCCCTGCGCAGTCCATAGAAGGGCCGTTGCATACCTTCACACGAACTGAGACTGGGGGTGCCATCCCACTTCAATTCCGGTGGTTGAGCCTTTTCACCCCTCGCCTTGTCTTCAAATGGAAATGATTTCTATTGGCCCAAGGTGTCCATGTAAATAGGTGTAAATGAAACCAGATTATGCCTCTCTCTCTCTCTCTCTCTCTCTCTCTCTCTCTCTCTCTCTCTCTCTCTCTCTCTCTCTCTCTCTCCTCTCCCACTCTCTCTCTTTCAGCCCCCTCCTTCTCCAGCCCCATCTCCCTCCCTCCATTCCTCCTCCCCCTTCTTCTCTTCTCTTCCTCCTCCTCCTCTTCGTCTTCCTCCTCCTCCTCCTCCTTCTCCTCCTCCTCCTCCTCCTCCTCCTCCCAAGGCGATTGTCATATGATAGCAAAGAAGTGGCACATTAATGAAGCGCCTCTACAGGGGTCTTTTCTGCTCCTGTCACCGCATAAAACTATCAGATGGTTACAGGAAGGACATGGAGGCAACTACCTAGCTCAGCATCGCGGCGGAGGAGAGAGCAGCTCCAGCTGCAGCTCTGGAGCAGTTGCTGCCGCCGCCAGTGGTCATTGGAGCTGAGGTTGCCCGCCGGGAGAGGGGCACAGAGTTGGAGATCTTCGGGGACTGTGAGGCTCCAGGGCTTCCAGGGGCTGAGCCGCAGCACAGTCGAGAGGAGCGCCGAGCCTCACCGACAGGCGCTAGTGCTGCTGGGCTTTGGGGAACAGACGCCCAGAGGGCAGCATCCCGGATGCGGACGGCCAACTTCGGTCAACTTTAAGGTGGGTACTGCCTAGGCTCCCTCCTCTCCAATCCTCTTTCTCGCCAACTCCAAGTATCTGGGCCCCCTTTTCGGGTTCTCCCTCATTTCTCTCTCCTGCTTGCTGTTCAGGCACCGGACCAGTGTAGCGCTCAAAGTTACTTTGGAGAGGTTATGGTCCCAAGCGGGTCAGACTAACCGAGATCTTTAAGGTTAAATTGGGGTTGGTACTCTTCTCCCCCTCCCCTGTTCTTTCCCTTACCCCATACTTACTGTTTCCCCATTTCTTTTCCCCTTTCCCCCTCCCACCTCTAAATAGATCTATAACTCGGCCCCGCTGACCTCGAAGTGTCTGTCCGTCTGCCCCCTCCCCCAACCTTCCCCTCCCTGGCAGATCGAAGCAGCCTGCAAGTCCGCCTGAGAGGAGGAGGAGGAGGAGGAGGAGGAGGAGGAGAAGGAGGAGGAAGATGCCTCGGCCGGGTCGAAACACATACAGCGACCAGAAGCCGCCTTACTCTTATATCTCACTTACTGCCATGGCCATCCAGAGCTCCCCAGAGAAGATGCTGCCCCTGAGCGAAATTTACAAGTTCATCATGGACCGCTTCCCCTACTACCGGGAGAACACACAGCGTTGGCAGAATAGCTTGCGCCACAACCTTTCCTTCAATGACTGCTTCATCAAGATCCCGCGGCGGCCAGACCAGCCCGGCAAGGGCAGCTTCTGGGCTCTGCACCCTAGCTGCGGTGACATGTTCGAGAACGGCAGTTTCCTGAGGCGCCGCAAACGCTTCAAGGTGCTCAAGTCTGACCACTTGGCGCCCAGCAAACCGGCCGACGCGGCTCAGTACCTGCAGCAGCAGGCCAAGCTGCGCCTTAGCGCCCTGGCAGCCTCGGGCACCCACCTGCCTCAAATGCCCGCGGCCGCCTACAACCTGGGTGGGGTATCACAGCCCTCGGGTTTTAAGCACCCCTTCGCCATCGAGAATATCATAGCTCGAGAGTATAAGATGCCCGGGGGCTTGGCTTTCTCTGCTATGCAGCCAGTGCCCGCCGCCTATCCCCTTCCGAACCAGTTGACTACCATGGGTAGTTCCTTGGGCACTGGCTGGCCCCATATGTACGGTTCAGGCATGATCGACTCGGCCACCCCTATCTCCATGGCGAGCGGCGATTACAGCGCTTACGGGGTACCACTGAAGCCTCTGTGTCACGGAGGGCAGACGCTGCCAGCCATCCCGGTGCCCATCAAACCCACGCCAGCTGCTGTGCCCGCCCTGCCCGCTTTGCCCGCGCCCATCCCCACGCTGCTCTCGAACTCGCCTCCCTCACTCAGCCCCACTTCTTCGCAGACAGCGACCAGCCAAAGCAGTCCCGCCACTCCGAGCGAGACTCTCACCAGCCCGGCTTCGGCTTTGCACTCTGTGGCGGTGCACTGACCCGGAGCGGCTGGGCCCCATGACTCCCTCCCTGCTTCCCTTCCCTTTCCCCTAAACCACACACAATCCCTGATTGGGTCTCACGGGGATATCTTCAAGCCACTCACCCCACACCTGCTTCCTCTAGCCCCAGCTTCCCCCAGGCCACACAAGATCCCCATTTCAACTGAGTGCAGGCTAGCTTCGCCCGAGTTGAAACTGACCATTCTCCTTTCCCTTCGGTTCGGGCCCCGGCTTTCTAAAACTTTGTTTTGGACGGCAAAGAAAACACAACAAAAACTTGGGAGAGTCCACGAACTCAGCGCTTCCAGGCGTGCAGGAATTTTCCTGGCCCATCCCCCGCCGGAGAGTAAAGTTGGGTCACTCCCTCCTTTCTTCTCGCCCTCCTCCCTACCTTGGGGGTAGGAGAGAAGCCCCTGTTAAGGCCGCTTGCCACTCTTCTCCCATTCCCAGGCTTCCTTCAGAATCCGGACCCTTCAGGACTCTTTCCCGCCCTTCTTTTGGCAGTCAGCAATTCAGAAATAGCATAACTCGCTTCTGAGCTTCTCTTTATTTTCTCTACTACCTGCACCTGCATAGGGTGCGCCACTACCAGAAGCCTTCAGCAATGAGGCGGCAGAGCAAGTCACTTAAGATCCTGAGTCTGTTTGTGTCTTGTCCAAGAGCTAGGGATGGGACCCCTAAGCCCAGAATTCCCACTGCATTCCAAGCCCCAGTCGCTCCCAAGCCACCTATTTCCTCAGTGCTTCCCAGACAGCAGCCAGCAAGTTCACCCAAGTTGCTCGGTGGCTTGATCCAGTTCTCTCCAGCTTGTGGGCTCTGGTTTTTGTTTTGTTTTGTTTTTTTCATTTTTCCAACCCGGAGTACTGAGCATTGGAAGTAGAAAGGGTAGGCACGAAAGCCAAGGGCAGGGCCCCTTTCCAAAGTGAATGGGGGAGGGGTGAGAGAAACAAACAAATAAACAAACCCCATATTGTTTACAAAAATCCAGTCAAAATGTAAATAGTGAACTTGAGTCTATATTCCGAGGCTTACTAGGCCCATTTTACAAATACCAGTTGAAAAGCTAACGTGGACTTTTCCATTTCTGTCAAGGTGGTTTAGAAGAAAGTTGGGCGTTAGAGCAGGGGAAGCTGGGAAAGTTCATTTGTATGACAACTTTTTCTGATCCTTTAGAGATCAGTTAAGCTATTTATTTTACTGCTTAATAAAATTAAAATGAAATAAAATCACAAATAAGAAGACAGCCAAGGGTAACCCTTGATGAGCTAGCTGCAGTAGTGAACCGGTAAGATGAGGTGGGAGGAATATTATTGGAAATTTCTCCTACAAGACTAGTCTTTCTGTTTGCTTTATTAGAAACTTTCTGTTTTGTTAGAGACTGAAAGGGCTGCAAAGGGATGTACATACTTGTGAATAGGAATGATGATAAACTGTGTAAAATGCACTTTTTGTTTGCTATATTCCCTTAGTTTTAGATAGTTTGCTGGAAACCCGAACTGTTTTTTTTTTCCTGCTGTGAACTACTTAAGTTAAAAAACAAAAGTTGTCATCAGAGCTGTAAAGAAATCTTTTTTCCCCTTTCTGTACAGAATAAGCATGACATTTAAAATATTGATGTTCTTGTTCCCAGCATGCCTGTTTTAAGACAAAGGATTAAAAAAAAGTGTCTATGTTAAATTATGAACCTAGTCCAAATAATATTTTCTCATTAAAATATGTAAATTCAGATTTAGTTTCTTGTCTTTTTGAATAGTTGCCCCCAAAAAGAACATTTTAAGAAGTGCAAATGCTACTTGAGATACAATTTTTAAGGGACATCACAGATGCAGAATGTCTTTCCTACTTCCTGTTTGTTTGTAGCCTGAATTCCTACGACTTTGCTCTTACCTTTGGGAAAGTTTTTTTTTTTGTTTTGTTTTTTTTTTTTAAAGGCAGACTCTGAAAGGTGTTCATATCTGTGTCTATTACAAGACAAGTACACAGGTGTAACAAAGAAAAAAAAACTCATGACAGTCCTTGGTATCTCCTCTATTTGGCATTTATCTTAAGGTAATCAAGATATAAAAAATAATATGCATGTAAGATCAAAAAATACTTCAGAGAGAGGCAGTGTAGCTATTTTATCAAGATAAATTAAAATGTTCTGCTTACGCGTCCTAGTTGAAGTCAGATTTAAATATCACCTTAAAATAAATTATTATAGTCCTTGGGACTTTCTTTTTCAGAATATCCCAAATAACTCAACACATCTGTAAAACAAATGAATCACTTGGATCGAAAATATTTGAATTAATTGCTCTACCTTGAAAGACAATGTTTAATAAACTTAATTTTCAAGAAATGCATGTTAGCTCCCCAAGAGCTTGATTCCAAGTAGATTCTGAAAGTAATATTAAATAGCATTTATGGCTCCAAGTCATGAAATTTTATTGTAGGAATTGCCATATTTTGAAAGACGGGTGTGCATTCAGCTAAAAAAGTTACAAGACAAAGATGCTTAAATGCTTAATGATATTTGAGAATTACATTCTTGGAAACCATAAGGCATAATATATAATCTTTTAAAATGATCAAACGAAATAACTTTGGGCAGTTCTCTCACCAAAAACACATGAATATAATAGAATTTTCTATAGTCTTCAGAAAAGAATAATCTGTGTTTATCAGATACTCAGAAGTGTGCTTCAAGAAAAGAAGTTTAAGATCAACGTAGAGTAATTAATCCTATTGCAACCAATTTTTAAAAGCATGGATCCCACACACAGCCAAAAAAAAAAAAAAAAAAAAGGTGGAAAATAAATGAATCATTGGACTGATTAAAATGCATGAAGCTACTAAAGCTTGTCAGACAAGGGACAACTGAATTCATTCATCAAGTCCAACTCACAATTATATCAACAAGATCAGCTCAAGAAAATACTAGAAACTTATTAGACTCTGGGATATAAAACTCTCAAAACTTTTATGAAAAAAAGAAATGGCCTACATTTCCTTAAGTGCCTTTTACTTCCCCATGGTTCCCTTCAAAACGAAACGAAGAATATCCCTAGGAAAATACTAATCTCATCAAATTCAGAAAAGTTGAATACAGACTGCCCGAGTTCATCCCCCGGCTATTAAGAGGGCATGTGAAGTGGCCACAGTTGGGGCCTCAGTGATTTAAAAAAATTATCTCTGGAGATTTTCAGCAGGTAAACATTCCCATTAGCAGATTCACCATTAGTTTCCCTAAATTGACAGCATAAGAAAAGGCATGTCAATAAAAGCATATTCCATGTGAATGTGTAAATATTCATAGAGAGACACAATAATATTATCATTTTGGGAAATCCATCAAAGAAGACATTTCAATTCAGATTTTTAAAATCTTATGTTCATTGGATGTGCTATTATGCCTATAAGGAAATATAGCAACTTTTATGTGACAAAAAATTTATCACAGTTGATTAGATGATTCTGCACATATACAGTAATGGGCAGGTAGTTTCCTTTGTTTTGTTTTATTTTTAACTATATCCAGAAATTCAAAGATACAAATAAGCATCCGTTTCCTCCTGCCTTGGGAAATGAGACCTACTTATCTAAAATACACCCACAATTTAGCAAGTTCATATCTCCAGTGACTACAATTTACTGTTTTGTCTAGTTAAATCTCTTTACTTGGCTCAAGTCCAAAGTCAATAAACACAGAACTGAAATAAAACTGGAAAAGACAACACTGAGGGTGTGTGTGTGTGTGTGTGTGTGTGTGTGTGTGTGTGTACAACAAGAAAAGTTAATACCAGTCCTATACTGAGTATTAAGAGGAGTTATTATTGTTGTTATTGTTGCAAGTCCTGTTTTGGGTAAATCAAAGGATTTTATTTGGGACCCTAGCTAGAGAGCTTTTTCTAACATCATTGGTGCTAAAGGGTAATTTTTAAAACAATTCTCTACTCATTTTGGACATTCTGGTATAATTAATGTATTATAGTTAGATCTATTCTCTCTCTCTCTCTCTCTCTCTCTCTCTCTCTCTCTCTCTCTCTCTCTCTCTCTCTCTCTCTCTTTCTCTCTCTCTTTCTTTCTCTCTCTCTCTCTCTCTCTCTCTCTCTCTCTCTCTCTCTCCCCCTCCCAGATTTTCAGAAATAGGAACTAGTCCTGCTGAATTGTCCTCAGAATTACACTAATGCTGTGTTGGTGATGTCTTTTTCCTTTGCATAACTTGTGAGAAAATCGATTGTCTTGGGAGTCCAAGTCTGGTCAGGTGCTTGACTGGGCTAGGGGAGGGTGAGGAAAGAAAAAAAAAAAAAGACTTTTCACATTGGACTAAGGAGGGGAGGGCATGGGGGAGGTTGCTGTTTATATCTTTACAAATAGAAAGATCCTTTGTAAATTATCACTCTAGGGTACAGAAGGGACCAGGGATTTGATTTTTACAAGAATTAGATCTTAAAGTCTTAATAAAAGGTCATTAATAAAACCTTAAAACATATAGACATGAATATCCCAAGAAAACAAAACTAAAACAACAACCAAAAAATCTCCACCCCACTGGCTGTGAAGCCTTGAAGGGGATGTATTTGTTTCGTTTAAACTAACAACAAATTATCTAATTAATATGTTTCAATTACAGCATGAAAGGGAGAGGCTCTGGACCGCCTGCAGTGGGCTCACAATAGCCTCAGAGCCCACTATAGGAATTTACAATAACTTCACATCTGTTTCTTTATTTCCCACTTTTTGAGGCTAAAACTCCTCTCAAGATCACTTCAAACCTCGGCCCAAGTTATGAAATATGTCCCTGAGCCAGAGGGGAACAAAACTTTGCACACGGAGGCTTCATTTGCAAGCAAGAAAGTGAAAGCCCATTGAAAAGCATTAAACAAATATATTAGAATTCTGTCACTTTATGCAAGTGAGTAGATCAAATAAAAGGTCCTGGGCCACTTCATTCACTCTCATTCACTTGAATAGAAAATGCAAAGAATAGCAAACCGAGACTGGGCCACCGATGTAGATTTAGCTCCTTTTTTCTAAGAGACAAAAAGCCTGAATTTTCACAAACACATTGCTGACTCGGGGACTAGGAAACCAGCACTGGAACCCCTTTGGAATTTAAATTCATTTTATCTTCCTCCCTTTTTGGGGTCTGTTTGCACTACAGTGCAAGATGCATCGGGCATCCTCTGTCTTCTGGAAAGAAAAAGTGGGGGAGGGGAAGAAGGTGGTTTGAGGAATGGGGAGGTAGGGGTTAGGATTTACTAAGAGCACATCATGTCCATCACTTGATTCTGAGATAAATCCAATTTATTACACGAAGATATGTAGTAAATATGTGTATACATATGTGTTTATAACTCTACTTGGCCTACCACTGAAGTTTCCTAATTTTTTTTTTTTGCTTTGATTGCACTTTTTACCTTTACTTCAAACAGGTTAGAATGGGAACTTTCAAGTTTTCTTCTTTCCCTTGACAATATGGACGTCGGTGTCTTTCCAGATTTGAAACTACATTTTATAACTTCACTTTATAGAAGGGAAAGATAAAATATTTAATTCGAACCATATATCATGCTCTGCTGGATAGTTGTGTTTGAAATAGTGTTGTCAGACAAAAAATATGTGAAAGTGCTGAGGGTTTGGCGAGAATTTTTTAGATGGGACATTATCTCTCCTTTCCTTTCCTCTCTCTCTCTCTCTCTCTCTCTCTCTGTCTCTCTCCTCTTTTCCTCTCCTCTTTTCTCTTCTTCACTTCACTTCAATCTTTCAGTCTGTTTCTCAATGTGTTTTATATGCATATATATATATAATAAATATATATGAATGTGCCTAGTCTGATCTTTTTCATATGGCTTTAAGGGATTGACCATTGTATTTAATTTATCTTTACAGGGCTTTAGGGAGTAAAGTTTAGATTTTACATAGCTATTCATTTTTACAGTGCAGGTTGGATAGAAAAAAAAAATAAAGCTCTATTTTTCATCCTTGGATTCATAATTATAGATGTTACAAAACAGATTTGTATTTAATTTTGTAAGATAAATGAAGACTTGATCATGCTAGAAAAGATGTTCCTAGCACTAGCCACTAAGAACATGTGTTTGATTATCTGCTAAATTTTAAATTGTGCCTGGTCAGCAAGAGCTTCCAGATTACTTGAAATGTTAATACCCTTTATAGCCTGGCTTCAAGACTTCTAAATTTCAGTATGTTCCCAGATTATTATTCTTTTTATTCTTGAGGTAAGAGGGGAGGAGACATGGGCATATATATAATTAAAGGAAAGATTTGTCAGAAAATTGGTCCTTTTGTTATTGTGAATTGCTATACTCACTTCCTACTAAAAATATACAATCTTTAAAAAAAAAAAAGTTTCCCTCTTAATCAAGCTCACTATTTTGTGAAGATTAGCCTCTCAGGAAAATTTGAAAGAGTATTTTTACAACAAAAAGTGTTGAATTTTTATATTTTGAAAAGACCATTTTCTTCCTATACCTACAAATACCAGAAAAGAAAGTACTTGTAGGGGACAAGCCCTGATCATTAATTAAAGCAGATTAAGCTACCATTTGAAAAGCATTCCTGACATATCTGTTGTTTGGAAGCATGAGGATTCTACACTGTGCTTTGCAGCATGTATATTTTTATTTACATAGTTAATTTCTTCCCCAGAGTATTCTCTGTTGACATAGTTTACTAAGATATACAATACAAAAGAACTATGAATTGAATTGCAAAATAATTATTCCCAAGCTCTGGTTGAGTTTTCTACTGTTCTTGTTCTCTCTCTCTCTCTCTCTCTCTCTCTCTCTCTCTCTCTAATTTTTCCCCTCTCCTTTATACCATCTGAAATGTAATGTTCTGAATGAATTTCACAAGTACAAACCCATAGCTTCATATATAGGCGCTACTAAATAAAGGATCTTAATTCTGTGCCATTTAGAAGAGGCTTAGTATTTATTAAGTAGTATCCAGAGTGTTTTGCATTAATTAGAGCAGCTCCTTAGAGAGACATTACAGCCAAGAATAATTTTACACTACAGGAAAACTCTTAGCATTTGAACTCCCTGACTACAACTGCTCCAACCAAATAAATAGCTACAAATACTGGGTTCATATGAAAAGGTGAACACATATTTTATTTCTGATTGTGGTGTTAACACATTTACTTTTCTTACCTGTTTATATAAATATATATATTTGACATTCAGAAAATATATGTTAATCAACACAAAGATAATTGAAAAGCTATCTCATTAGCCTGAGTAATATGATATTTCTGTCATCAACAGCCCTTATCGGAAATGGCTTTGATTTGGCTCCAGATATCCAATGGAATATATTTCCTGAATAAAATAGAAAAAGAGTTTTAGTTTTTCCCAGGTTGACTGTGTCATGGTTGCTTGGCTGAGTTGAATTCTATGGTCTTGGGCCAATATGAAAGGCAATGAACTACTAATTAGGGGAACTGAGGTATGGAGGAACCAAGTTCTATGATGTAGAGGAAGTTGGCAGATATTTTTTTAAAATGTCTTATTGTGCCTAATCATGTATATGCAAAGATGTATATTGACAATTTAATGAGAATAGTATCTAAATTGTAAGTATTATATACATATTCATGGATGATAACTGTTAATTGACAATATAATGAGAATAGAATCCATAATTGTGAGTGTTCTATATATACATGTTCATGGATGGTAACTGTTTCTTAGACTAATCATATTTTTATGCCTTAATTTTATGTCAGTGCAAGATAGAGTTATCTGAGTACATTTCTTTTGTGAAATTGGAAATGAAAATTCAAACATATAGGTGGAATCAATTTTCATTTGCTCATGGGTACTGATGGCTTTAATGAAAGCAGACCATCTTACTTAAAACAAGCAAGTGATTAATCTTAACAATGTAAACATGACCTGATTAATTAATGTGCTAATTGTTCTTCATTGTAACCAGATATTAGTTAAGATTTAAGCCATGATATATCATTAAACACTTGAAATCAGAAATTTACTGTAATCAGAAATGATCAATTTCAAAGAGACTTGTATTTCATGTTTTTAATCATGTAAGACAAATGAATATATATGCATTTAATTTAATTTAGGTACTTTTTGTACATTCAATAATGCAAATTTTTAAAAGTTGTATTGATGTCTTTTGCATTTTACACTAGCTTTTTTTTTCTAATCACTTACCACCAATGAACCAAAACCAATAACAAAATTCAACAAAATTAATTGAAGAAACCATGTCCGACAATGAATATAACATTGCTTCCATTGCACTCTTCCCCTCCCCATCCTCTATCAAGAAGAGAGGAATGTGTTTTATCCTTTGCTCTTAAGGATCAAGCATAATTATTTTAGTTCAGCTGTCTTTTAGTGTTATTTTGATTTAGATTTTCTAGTCATCTTTATTTCTCTCACTTCATACTTGTACCCCATACTTGCATTGCCCAGTTCTGATAGTAAACTTTCCCCTTCTCTTGCCAGGAACCAGGTCTCTACATTGCTTCCTAGATATTCCACACCATGCCACTTTTATCTCTCTTTTCTGTGTTGGCTTCTCCAATAGAATACAAATTCATAAAGGACAGTTACTATCTTGTTTGATTGAATTTCTATCCTCATCCCAGTAATTAACACAATGCCTTACACATAAACCTCAATAAATTTTTGGTTTATCTGTTTGTCTTGTTCTCATGGTTCTACTCACTTCACTTCATCAATTCATGATCTTTCCATGTTTTTTCTGAGTTCTTCATATTTATTTTTTTCACAGAAAGATATATTCCATCACATTCATATTCTATACCTTGTCTAGCCATTTTCCAATTAATGGGCATCGACTTCATTTCTAGGGTTTGGAGACTTAGTTTATTGTTGTTTTGCCACCACAAGAATGCTATAAATGTTGGTATACATTAGATTTCTCTTTCCATCTTTGATATCTTTGCAGTATTTGCTCACCTCAAAATGGAATCTTTGGATCAAAGGGCATTAAGAAATATTGTTATGGTTTAGAAAAGTAAGTACTATTCACTACCAGAAATGAGCCCCTCTTTCTTTTCCATTAAGAAAAATGTTTCCAGACAGAACAAAGATAGATTCTATTTTTACTAAAATATGCATGATAGAGCTCTTTTTGGTATAGGAAACTAAGTAAGTGTTCATCAATTGGAAAACAGTTGAAAAAACCCTGGTAAGAATATGTGATAGAAAATGTTTAGCACAGAAAGAAATTAAAAATATGAGGAACTTAGAAACACAAGAACATTTGTCTGAAGTGGTACAAAATAAAATTGGCATAACGAAGAGAATCACACCTCATTTGGGGTTTTCTTGTCAAAGACATGGGAGTACTTTGTCATTTCCTTCCCCAGATCCTTTTACAGATGAGGAAACAAGTAAACAGGATTAAGTAATTTGCCCAAGGCCACACAACTAGAAAGTGACTGAAACTGGATTTGAACTCAGGTCTTCCAGAGTCCAGGCCTGATGCACAATCTACTTCATTACTTAGCTGTCCCTCCATTGATAACAAAAATTCATATGGAAAGACTATTAAAGGGAAATTAAACAGCCTAAGGAGATCCTCTTTAACAGAATGAAACACAGCATCTACTTCAGGACAGGGGTAGGGAGCTACCAAAAAAGAATATTGTATACATTATCTGATAATTTTATACATCAGGCTTTTTTTTTTCTCAACTGGGTATTTTTTTCCAGGGAAAAGATGTAGAGATCACAAATGAGGATCCAACCTAGTGGAAGATGGGAAATGATAATGATATAAAAATAAGAGGTTTCTTTAAAACATTTTTTTAAGTACTTGTACTGTGCCCTAAGAAACCAGACCAAAACTAATTCAGTAATTTCTTCAACCAAAGGGAAAGCTTTTAGAGGTAGGGCAACAGGACATCTTTTTTTCCCCTAAATAAATTCTCCTTTCCTTTTACAAGTACTAATACAGTAACACTGTATTGCTAACAGTTTTTGCACAGCACTTATTTAATATATGTTTACTGAATGTCAGAACATTTTCACTACGATTGACCATATTTGTTTGTCTTTTCTGATTCAATAAATCTAATAATTTTTAAGCTCTGCAATAAGAATAAGAAAAATCATCTGTGCTTTCAGAGAGAGATAGGTAAGAGACAGTTCAGCAACTAAACATCAATTTTGTCATAGCTATCAATCTAATCATTTTTTTGTCACTTGCTTTGATCTTACCCCCCTCTCCAATTCTGCATCAAAATGAACTAAAATGCATTTTCACCCTAACCAGTCTTCTCTTTAAGTTATGTAGAAAAAAAAATATTCCATCTTCAATAGGAAAAAAAAACCTCTATGTTAGCTCCCAGCTACTTTCGATCTTTGATCTCAGCCAGATCATGTACCAAAATAGTCGCAGAGGGAGGAAAAAAAAGGACTTAAGGGTACCTCCAAGCTTGAATCCATGTGCAATGAACCAAAGCCCCGTGAGAATAAGGGCAGCCAATATGAACTCTAAGTGTGGTTGTTTTCTCGTACTTAAAAAAAAATAAACATGTCTCAGTTTCTTTTCACTCCCTGACTGGTCTCTGTCAGATCATACAATAACTCAGAAAGGGAATAAATATGATTCTCACTTTCTCAAGAAAGATTTTTTATATGTATATAAAAATATATATACATATACATAAATTTATTTTGTGGCATTCTAGAGAGTGAAACATCTTAACTCCCTTACAGCTATATACTTTCATAAAGCTACTAAGCAAATTGTCTCTTACTCTAGCTACCAGGAGGTTAATAATAAGTTTTGTAATTTGTTATGGTTGTTTGTTTTAATTTTTCTTTCTTTTGTAAAGCAACTGAGTTGAAGTGACTTGCCCAGGGTCACAGTTAGTAAGTGTCAAGTGTCTGAGGTCAAATTTGAACTCCGGTCCTTTTGACTCCAGGGCCCAGGCTTTGTCCACTGTGCCATCTGAGTGCCCCTGTTTGTTTTTAAATGAACATTCTTTCAGAAAGCATCCCATTTTCTCGTGTGTGCCTTGGACTTTATGGAACAGATATAGAGAAAGCTTCAAACAATTGGACTTTTCATGATGCTCCTGAAATAGCTTATGCTTTGGAGATTCAGATGATTGGCTAATTCAGAACTCTGGGTCTCCATGTGTTTGGAAAGGCTCTCAACCATTTTTCCTTACAAAGCTGTACTTTGGTGTATATGATTTTGCTGTATAATGATATTGAAGCTCGTCTAAGCTTCGCATAATCTCACTGTTCTTTGGTTGTCAAACTTGTCAAATAAAGCTTTATATCCAGTGTTTGTATCTGTCAGGAAATCAATTGGCACTTTTTGCATTGAGTTTGACCTCCTATTACAAGAGGTATTGGGGTGTTACTTGAGTGACTAGAGCTTAGCCCTTGAAATAATTTTTAGCACTACTTATATTTGTAGATAGATCCCAGCAAGTAGGCTTGTGTCTTAATTGTGTCTTTATTCTCTTCTCTATTCTTTTTCCCCTCTGAAATTCATAATGTCTGTTGGTGAAACAATGCAAAGCTCTGGGAAAAGTCACCACTTTTCCTGTGTGCCAGTGTTTACTTGAATGCTTATATTCATCGTCATTAAATTCAGGACATTGAAGGGATGATAGATGAATTTTTTTTCATTAGAAACCCCTAATCTCCGATTAGTATTTATTCTTGCTTCCTTTTCATTCTGATTTTTTCACAAACACATACTTACAGTGTTTATAATAATCAGAAGATTGTTGCGTTCCCTCCCTCCCACCCATTCAGATATAGGATTTCACAGTATAGAGAACATCTTGTGTGGAAACTTTATCCATTGACCCAGATATCTGGGTCATAAATCATTTTAGAGTGTTGCTTGGGATGCTTGGAAGTTAAATGACTTAAAGTACACATAGCTAGTAAGTTACAAGCAGGATTCAGACACAAGTCCTTCAAAATTGTCCTATACCATATGCCAGATTGCTTTTCTCTGGACTCATATAGAAAAATTAATTCTTCTGTTTCCAAGATAGTTTGTATGTATTAATTCATTAATTTGGCAAATATTTATCAAATGCATAATATGTGCATAGTACCATTATAAGTAAGCTCTGAGGAGGTTACATAAAAGTTATTAGATGTAGATCTGCCTTCCTGTGACTTATATTCTAATTACTGAGAGAAGATACAGACATATCAAACAATTATATTTCAATAAAAGTCAGTAATGTGAACGAGGGCCAAAATGAATGGCATGCTCAAAAAATACAATTAAGTATTCAGAGAAGGGGGAATGGAATTCATAAATTCATATGAATTGGAGCAAATTAGGGAAGGCTTAGTGAAGGAGGTAAGACCAGAGTTGGAACTCGAAAGATGGGTAGGAATTATCCAAGCAGAGGAAAGATTTTAAAAAATCCCTTGAAGGGGAAACTATAGGAACAAAGATTTGACATTTCACATGAGTATAAAATGACTAGGAAGATAGGTGGGAATGTGGCAATGAATCAGTAAATTAATGAACATAGTAACCTAACTAGAATGGCATGCTCATTTTAAGAAGTGCTGGAAAATACAGTTAAATTGGGAAGACTCTTGAATATGAAGATGAAGTCAAACCTGATCAGGATACAGTGGAAAGAATTGGAAGTTTTTGAATAAAGAAGTACCTTGATGAAAGCATTATTTTATCAGGATGGGTTTAAATGGGAGGAGATTGAAGTCACGGAGACTAGCTCAGAGACTGCTTTAATAATCCAGGCTTGACATAATGAACAATTGAACAAGTATGGTAGCTTCTCCACTGAAGAAGAGAAAGATTTCAGACACTAGTAAAAGGAATAAATGTTAATTATGGACCAAAATATAAAAGATGAAGGAAAAGGTAGAGTTATAGCTGACTTTAAAGTTGGGTAACTAGAAGGATTTAAAGGGGGGAGACAATCAGGAGAAGATCAAGATCAGTTTTGTATCCTATTTCTCCTGGATGTCCTCTCATTCTAAAGATATTTTAAAAAGAGAATTCTGCAATTATAATAATTTCAATATGTCTTATATCTAGACAAATATTTTAAAAATGAAGTTAAGGAATTTTGAATCATTCAATTATATAAATATGAGCTACATAAGAAAAAACCAACATGCATAGAAAATGGATGGCTGAATATTTAAGAACCTACTCAATACTTATTTATCACATTGATTTTTTTCTTGAGTCTTAAAATTAAACTTTTGAGAAGAACCTTAACATAGTCAAACTGTGGGAATTTATATTAATCTCACTTGCTCTGCTTATATCTCAAAGATTTAAAAAATTAAACTGAAAACTTCAAGAATTCTGAGGTTGATCTTCTAGGCTTTTTACTATTATATAGACATGTATTGGACAGTTAGATGAGCCACAAAACTGGAAAAGAAGGGTTAAAGCTAAGATTTTATCAAGTAATGTTCAATAGCATTGGACCATGTTATTAAAATTATTCATATCTTGGCAAATAACTTGGAGCACAATTGTGTCCTTGTGTTTCCATCTTTCCTCATTTTTCAGAAATGTCATTGATTTTTGCAGGATCCTCCATAGAACAGACTACCTGGGTCTGCTTTTGTAGTGAGGTTAGAAACAAGCAGGGCAACTATTTGCTATGAATGCTGTTAGTATAACTCTCTGTTCAGTTGGAAGAATTATGATCCTATCAATATGTCTCCTCTCCATCAATACAGTCAGTAAATTAGGCAAACCTTTTTATTCTATGCAATTGTTCTCTTTCCACAAAATGATCCTAGCTGTCTCCCCCTCCTCTGACCCAGTATTAAAACTGATCATCTCTAGCAATTAGAGATGAGAGGCAGTTAGATCTATAAAGGGTCAGACTAATATGGCAGAGTCCTTACATTGGTTAATATTTTGTGGATAGCATTGTAGTATTTTTGACTATTTATCATTTTGAATATATTACTGGCACTTCATTTTAAAGTCATATATGAATTATTGTACTGTCTGATACTACTTCCCATATACAAGTGTAACAGTGGACTGGTCAATGAACCCAGTTCCCATGAGCATGTGCAGAATAGTGCTGAAATAATTTTCCAGAGATGAAACTTCCAGGACAGTGTGATGACATATAATAAGAGTGCCTCAGATAAATTTAGGAACATGTGTAGAGACATTCTGTAACTGCTTACCTGTCTGATAACTATATGTATAATCATATTCTCTTTGGCTACAATTACAAAACAAGACTGGGAGTGCCTTCAAAAAGCATTAAACTTTGTTTTTCTCTCTCAGTTAGACTTTTTCCCTGCCTAATGATAGTCCTAGACTACATCTAATATTACAGTTCTTTATGGCGAGAGGACCTGAGAACTCTCCCTGTCTCATCCAGGACCAACATGTGACCCCATGAAAATGGACACTGAGCCTTTCTCTTGCTGTTTTTTTTTCCAGTTTATGTGAAAGAGATTTATCTGGAGTCATGAACTTGAAAGTTTCCAAAGTTTGGGAAAAGAAGCTGTTGGGAATGTAGGAATTTGGGATTTAGTCCATTCTAGGATGTAGAGACAGCCCAGCATCAAAACCTTAAAGAATAAGGAGCAATCTCCAAGATCCAGCCCAGCAAGTATTGGATATAAACTTGGTGTAATTAATACTCTTTTTAAACTGTGTGAAATTTTAGCCTGTTATCCCCAGAAATGCACATGGAATAGGAAAGAGAATGCTCTTCATGGCATTGGGGAGAAATATTTGTACTTTTTTTTTCTTGGAATAGTAGGGATATTCAAAAGAAGAGAGGGAATAGACAAATGACAATTGCTAATTGGAAAAATAAAAATAATAAACTTTCTTTTTTTATTAAAGCTTTTTATTTGTATAACATGTATGGGTAGTTCCCCAGCATTGATCTTTACAAAACTTTCCATTACAACTTTTACCCCCAGTCCCGTCCCCTCCCCTAGATGGCAGGAAGTCCACTACATGTTAATAATGTTGAAATACTTGACAAGTTGTACAAGAAAAATCCTATCTACAAAAAAAAAAAAAAAAGAAGAAGAAAATCAGAGAAAGGCAACACAATGCAAGCATACATCAATAGAGATCATGAAAATGTTATGTTGTGGTCCATATTTCATATCCCTCTCTCTGGGCGTATATGGTTTTCTTCAGTGAAAAATTGGGACTGGTTTGAGACAATTCTTTGTTGCAGAGAGCCATGTCCATCAGAATTGATCATCATGTAATACTGTTGTTGTTGTGTATAATGATCTCCTAGTTCTGCTCGTTTCACTCAGCATCAGTTCATACAAGTCTCTCCAGGCCTCTCTGAAATCGTCCTGCTGGTCGTTTCTTACAGAGCAATAATATTCCATAACATTCATATATCATAATTTATTCAGCCACTCTCCAATTGATGGGCATCCCTTCAGTTTCCAGTTTCTAGCCACTACAAAAAGGGCTGCCACAAACATTCTTGCACATGTGGGTCCCTTTCCCTCCTCTAAGGTCTCTTTGGGATATAAGCCCAGTAGAAACACTGCTGGGTCAAAGGGTATGCACAGCTTGATAACTTTTTGAGCATAGCTCCAAATTACTCTCCAGAATGGTTGGATCCGTTCACAGTTCCACCAACAATGTATTAGTGTCCCAGTTTTCCCACATCCCCTCCAACATTCATCGTTATCTTTTCCTGTCATTCTAGCCAATCTGACAGGTGTGTAGTGGTACCTCAGGGTTGTCTTAATTTGCATTTCTCTGATCAATAGTGATTTGGAACAACTTTTCATATGACTAGAGATGGTTTTAATTTCATCATCTGAAAATTGTCTGTTCATATCCCTTGACCACTTATCTATTGAAGAGTGGCTTAATTCTTATACATATGAGACAATTCTCTCTATATTTTAGAAATGAGGCCTTTATCCGAACCCTTAAATGTAAAGATGATTTCCCAATTTGATGCTTCCCTCCTAATCTTGTCTGCATTAGTTTTATTTGTACAGAAACTTTTTAACTTAATATAATCAAAATTATCTATCTGGTGTTCAATTAGGAGTTCCAGGTCTTCTTTGGACATAAATTTATTCCATCTCCACAGGTCTGAGAGGTAAACTATATTATGTTCCTCTAATTTGCTTACAAAATCACTCTTTATATCTAGATCTTGAACCCATTTAGATCTTATCTTGGTATGTGGTGTTAGGTATGGGTCAAGCCCTAATTTCTTCCACACTAGTTTCCAATTTTCCCAGCAGTTTTTGCCGAATAGTGAGTACTTATCCCAAAAGCTGGGGTCTTTGGGTTTATCAAACACTAAATTGTTAAGGTTATTGCCTAGATTGTCCTGATAACCTATCCTATGCCACTACTCGACTGCTCTATTTCTTAGCCAGTACCAAATGGTTTTAATGACTGCTGCTTTATAATATAGTTTTAGATCTGGTACAGCAAGGCCACCTTCATCTACCTTTTTTTCATTGATCCCCTTGAAATCCTTGATCTTTTGTTCTTCCAAATGAACTTTGCTACTATTTTTTCTAGATCTGTAAAATAATTTCTTGGGAGTTTGATTGGTATGGCACTAAATAAATAGATTAGTTTGGGTAGTATTGCCAAAAAATAATAAACTTTCAAAACAAAATAATTATCCACATGTATAATTATGTTGATTGGTTAAGTGGAACTACATCATTAGTCCTGGTGGCAAACAGTGGGAGAAGTACAGCCAAAATAGGAGTTTGAAATAATAGAATAATTAGAGAAGAGACACTCCAGAACCTCTATAGTACTCTTAGAATCCCAAATAGGAGATTTAAAACCTGGTTCTTGGATAGTGAGTCCAGAACACAATTATAATACAAGTCATAAAAGAAACTTGTTAGTCCCCTTATATAGCACAATGACTACAGTGGGATCTGAGCCCAGGATTGGTTGGCTTGTGGAAAGATAGGTGTCATTGATTAGGCTATCATTTCTAGGGCTAAATCTAAGAGGCTATTTCCCAGTACTAGATAGCACACAGCTTCACAATATTATCCATCCATAACTTCTCCCTTAAGACTCTGCTAAATTGGGGTGATCCCTACGCTATCGTCTTCAGGGGAAACAATATACATGAATTGTGGATGAAACATCTGTCGAGGCCCCCACCAGTGTGACTTAGCAATTAAAAGTGGGGAGGGTGAATTAAGGACCATTCTGCTATTCAGTCTAGGAAACACCCATATTCTTCCTCTTTTATATTACTCTACTCCTCATATATTACTCTAACTACTCCCCTTCTCCAACTTAATGTAGAACCCTTTAGGTATGTTCAGTCCAGACAAATACATGAAGAGTCTCTCCCTCCCCTCCTTGGAGCAAGTACAGATACTTTCTACCTGCTACTGACTATGGATAATTCATTTTTGGATTAATTTCTCCTTCATGTTTCCCACTAGAACTAGAAAAACTACTGGTTTCAGGTGCCACATCTGGAGACTAGGGAATTTCTGACTGCTAGGTCTTTTAAAAGTAGCTTTCTAGCAGATAAAACACAACTCCAGTCAGGGGATGGAGGAATGAAGGGCTCTTTCCTAGGTCAGCATAATATCAACTCCAACACATAGATTCTAGGAGTAAGGAAGTAACAGATTTTCTGTATCTCCTTTGCCAACCCTTGCCTCAAGTATTATGCTCGGTCCTAACTGTCATAGGTTACAGACACTGATAAATTGAAATGAATCCAAAGGGCAGCAACAAGGATGGAGAAAAGCATCAGAAGAGAAATGTACCTGGTATATAACTACACGACTGGGTACAGAGCAGGAAAATGTGGTACCTTGAATGGTTCTATGACCCAGTAACAGTTGCCTCTAGCCAATGAGCTAGATCAGCACTAACCAAATCACCTTTAGAAACTCCACCAACACAAGAAGGTGGAGGAGGAGAAAAGAAAATGACAAGGCAGTTTGAGGAGATAGATTATCAGTGAAAACCTGCTCTAGGATGTTTCAGTCAATATGAAAAGACTTGTAAGAAATGCAATGGAACAAAGAAAGCTAAACTAGGGTAAAAAACCATGATAGCTGAAATAGCATGAATGAAAGCAATATGATTCAGGCAAAAAAAAAATATATATATAATGGCTAGTGTTAAGTAACAGATGACAAAAGTTGGAATTTCCTTCATAAAGAAGTGGTAAGCTTTGGATATAGAATGTTACATGCTCAGTAGTTGACTCTCTCTCTATCTATATAATATATATATTCATAGGTGGTTTTGTGTTAGCTGTGGAGATAGTTTTTAATAGGTGAGGCATTTGATAAAGGGGTTATTGAAAATAATTATGGTGGGGAAAAACAAAATACTTTTTAAAATAACTCAAAAATAAGATCTTACAAAATCAATGCATTGGGTATTTTCATCTGATTTTGTAAAATCATGTGATTTTTCTCATTCAAAAAAGGAGCTTATCCATCATTTTCCTTTTGAGTTACTGTCAAAATGATGACAAATTAAATCTAGTAAATCTGTCTAACAAAGAAACTCATCCTTTGCGGTTTCAGATGTTCTCCTCACAATTGACCTATTTATTTCAGTGTGTTTTATAGCTTTGAGATGTATACAGAATTATATTTACTTTGTTAGAGCAGATCTTTCAAAGAATCTAGATTTTGTTATATGTTTTTATTTTTATTTACATTATTTAAAAAAATCTTTACAATCATTTGTTCTTTTCTTTTTCCTGTCCCTTTAAGCATTTTTTCTCTTCAGTTGTATATTTGGTACTATTGTAAAACAAAATTCTTAAGAGCTACAGGACCAATAGAACACCGGATTAAACTGGGTCTCTTCAGAACACCAAACCCTGGATGTCTTGCCTAAAATGACTTAAAAGACATAAATTATAGAGCACCTGTATGCTAGCACTGAGGACCATAAATTTGGAACTAGGAGATATATTAGATCCAATATGTTAGTCCAATCCCATTATTTTGCAGATAAGAAAACTGAGATGCCCTCTACCTCCAATAGGTAATGTAAGTTGTCTGAGATTTATAAGGGGACTCTGGAAGGGTGAGAGTCAGAATTTGAACCCAGTCTTTGTCTTCAAGACACCATACACTTCTGCTAAGATAAACTCTGAGGTAAGACAACCAGGGATGATAGCCATAAAATTATGAGAATAATAGGCACATGGTAATGCACAGGAAGAAAGGAAACAAGTACTTTAAAGTAAAACAACCAGGGATGATAGAGTCATCAAATTATGATAATAATAGGCACATAAGGACACAAGGAAGAAAGGAAACAAATACTCATTAATCTCCTATTATGGGCCAGGCAGAGTACTAAGTACTTAGTTGATTGTTGTCCTTTGTATTTGAAGAGGACCAAAATGACATCACTATATTAAGAGTGGAGTTATAATTTGTCTGATTGTGGTTGATCAGACCAATACAATCTCAGAATGTTTTGCTACTTTATGCACAACTTTGTGTTGGATGCAAATAGTCCCTTTAAACATTTGTGGTAGACTCTCTAACTTTGCCCATCTCGCATTTCTTCTGAGCTAATTCAATTCTGCTAATGAAATTCAGAGCACCTTCTCTGATGAGGGCACCCCATGCTGGGCGGTCCTTTGTCTCCCATGACATACAATCAATTCTAAAATTTTTGAGAGACCTTGAGTGTCTCTTTGTATCGCTTTTTCTGACCACCTTGTAAATGCTTGCCATGTGTGAGCATGATCTTTTTGGCAAGCATACATTTGGTATGTGGCCAGTCCAAAAGGAGTTATGCTTTCTGCAATAGACTTGTAATGCTTGGTAGTTTAATTCAAGAAAGATCATCAGTGTCTGGCATCTTATTCTGCCAGGTGATCTTCATAATCTTCCTAAGAGATTTCAAATGGAAGTGATTAATTATCCTGGCATGTTTCACAAGCATAGAACAATGAAGTCAGGACAATGGTTCCATAGACCCTCAGTTTAGAAGTCAGTCTAATACCTTTCCTCTCCCATACTTTCCTTCTGAGCCTCCTAAAGACTGACCTACCTCTGTCAATCTCCATTATCAATGTGGACATCCTTGGAAACCATACTGTCAAAATAAGTGAATTTATTCACAGCATTCAAAATTTCAACATTTGCTATAATTGATGGTTCCTTCTAGGGATGATCTGGTGCTGACTTATGGAGCACCTATGTTGTTTTGGTGTTAATTGAACCATATCTTATGGCATCCCAGCTTCAGGAACTGCAGTACTTACATTAATATCATTTGATCCACATAACAACCTTTAGAGGCAAGTGTTATCATTATCCCTATTTTACAGTTGAGGAAACTAAGGCAGGCAAAAATTCAGTGACTTTCCCAGGATCACAAAGCTAGTAACTAATTAAAGTCAGATTTGAACTCTGGTTTCCCTGACTTCAGGTCCAATACTATTCATTGCACTTCAGTCATTTTAATCTTTTCAAAATATTTTCACCCAAGTTTACTCCAACCTATCTGAAAGAGGTAGATAGAGTAGGGATTCACATACTTCAGGAGACTAAGAAACAGAAACATATCTAATATTACACTGTCATTAAGAATGACAGAAAGATGTAATTTAAAAATAGCTTTGACACCAAGCTATGGGAGCTTTTTCTGAATTATGTGGTGGCTTTCGTGTCTGTTTTAAACTATATCTTGGATCTTTTAAGTGGCACCAACTTATAGTGGGCTTCTCCACTTTATATAAAGCTGTAAAATTGAAAGGGTTCATAAGCTTTATATTAATACTCCTATTAAAGTTTTTACTAAGCACAAAGTACAAGTATGGGTGATGGAAAACACAGGCCAAATAGTCTGCCCTCTAAAAGCTTTTTATCTAGTTAGGGAGAAGAGGTACTTATCTGAAAAGTTGAATAACAAAAGATGCAAATAAAAGTTCAGGGTAACAATAGCAGTGAGGTCACAAGGCCCTGGATGATAGACTGCTAATGAATGGAATAGACCAGGAATTCTATAATCAAGAAATGAGAAATGTCTTGAACTGAAGTATTTCAGTCTACCTTAGCTTCAGTGCTAATTTGAAAATTGATAGATTTTATCTTTTCTTTTAGAGAAAGGAAAGTTTTTTGATCATCTGCAAAATCTTTTAGTTCATATTGGTCAAGGAGCCTAATGTAAATGTTTCATCAACCCCAGAAACATGGTATGGCTAAGGGCTAGAAAAACCAAGACAAAATTTCCTGTAAAAAATGAAATCCTGGATCTACTAGAACAACACCCGTTTTCAAAATTGGGTTCCTATGTGCAGTCACAAAAGCCCTACTGGGCCTTTAAGACAGATAACCCTCATGTTTATGCATGCCACATTGAGGAACTGGGATTTGGTTTTCTTTAATTATGCATGCATTGAAGAAAGCATCTAGCAAAACTTATGTAATCACTAGCTTCTCTTCCTCTTTACCCCAAACCTAACTCTACTCCCATTCAGAATCAATTGAAAATGGAGCACTTGACATAACTTTATTGGTATATCTTTCTTATGCATTTGACCAATCAAAATGATAATTTAGACAAACTGTGGACTGCAGAGTGCATTATCCAGCAATATCTCATTATTATGCAAAAAATCAGATATTCACAGCAACTGTCTCATCTATTTATTGTTTGGTTACTCAACTGGAAATTTTAATACTTTCTTCAGGGGCAGGGGCTGGTAATAAAAAAATGGATCTATATATCAAACCTTTAACTTCCAGCCATCATTGTGTGCCATAATACAGATGGAGTAGCTATCAGCTCTCTTTACTGTGTTGGTTTATTTACTTCAACAGAGAACGTAGATTTAAATGGGATAAAGTAAGGAAGTGAGCTCCAAGCTCCAGAGTCTTGCTAGACAATTGAATTTTTTTTTTTGTAATCATGATGGCTGCCCAGTCAGCCCTACCATTGCCTATTCAACAAACATACTAGGATAAAGGCCGATAACATGCTATAGAATAATCTTTAAATATGGTTTTGAGAAAAGAGTATGGGAGTCAGAAGATCTGAGCTTGAATCCTGTTTCTGACACTATGTGGATGGCCTTGAGCAAATCACTTTGCACTCTGAGCCTCAGTTTCCTCAGTTGTAAGTTGGGGGGGTGTTGTATTGACAACTACTGAAATATTTTCTAGTTATAAATCTATCATTCATATATATCTTTGGTGATGTTCACAGGGCTGAGTTTATAGTAGGAATATCAGATATATTAAAGTTGGGAGAAGCCACTTGATCTTACAAGGATGAATAGATATATTTCTTTAAGGGTTTTGTTTGTTTTATTTTGATATTGCATTCCTTCCATATGCTTGGTTGGCTATCAAGACTTGGTTCAAAGATATGCTTTTGCATTAGAATATCCTTGTATATATTATACTACATTCAATTTTCTACATGATCACATACAATCTTTTATTATTTTCTGATCATACAAGTGTATAAGCTGGTGTCCCTCATTAAGACTTTTAAGAATGAAAACTGACCATCTTAGATTTCATTGTGTCTCCTATAGTACCTACCTTGGAGGCAACAGATTATAGTGGCTAGAGAACTGAACTTAGAAAAAGAAGCCCTCCATTTAAATACCACCAGCCTCCAAGATAAAGTTTCTAGAAAAAAGGATGGGATTGATGCCTTGGAGAATGCTTACATTTGGGGGAGGGGGTGAGGAGGAGGAGCCAGACAAGAAGTATTAATCAGAGAGGTAGGAGGAAGCCCAGGAAATAGTTGAAAAAAATCACAAAAGCCAAAGGACAGCAAATAAAGAATTCTTTCTCCTTTGGGATTGGGAGATTAGAATTAAATGCATTTTTCATCTTCCTTCTTTCTTCCTTTTCTGTCTCAGCAAAATCTGTTCTACAGGATCTATAACAAGATCATGGAGAAATTAAACATCTAGAAATTATACATCTAAAATATGCTTTATTTTAATTTTATCACTCACCGAAGTATTATGAAAGGAAGGTTACATCAAAGTACTGACTTACCATGGTTGAGTGATGTGGACTCAGAGTCAAAGACCATATACTAATTTCTTTCTTTCTTTCCTTATTTCTTTCTTTTTTTTTTTTTTTGAGGCAATTGGGGTTAAATAACTTGCCCATGTAGCTAGTCATGTAGCTAGTAATTGTCTAAGGCCAGACTTGAACTCAGGATTTATAGTAATTTCATTTTACAAGTGTGCTGCATTCAACACCAATAGCACTCTTCCTCCTCTGCCCCACCTCAAACACATCAGGCTTTTCACTGAGAGGCATTAATAATAGAGAGCATTTACACAGGCTATCTGAAAAATCTTAGTGCAGTTTGAAACTTTAAATACATTATTATTATTATTTCATTTGAGTTTCACAACAACCCTTTGAAGTAGGGACAGGTATTATTATCCTCATTTTACAAGCAAAAAAAAAAAAAATGAGGCATCAAGATCTCAAGGGACTTGCCCAATGAAACATGGATAGTAAGCACTGGACAAATTTAGACCCAGGTTTATCTGGCTCCAAGTCTTATGCTCCCTAGCAAGCCACACTCTCTCAACAAAAGAGAAATCTTATTGGTCAAGAGGTTCCTCTTTGAATGCTTTCAATTTTCCACTATTAATATTGTCTTTCGACTTTAAGCACTTCTTTCCCCTAGAAGGACCTAGCTGATTCTCAGAAAATATGGAAAAGATCTGTGATTTCATTGGTTTGGGCAACTCCAAGTATGAGAACTTTCTCTACTAATAGAAATCACAGCTTATCCAGTAACTTAATAAGTAAGTCCTTTGGAATTGTTTGAGATACAAAAAGATTCAAAGACTTGCCTAATATCATACAATAAGTTTCAGAAAAGAGATTTAGGTATAGGTCTTCCTAACTCAAATTCAAGCCTATACCACCCCTCCTCCCTGCTGAGGCAATTGGAATTAAGTGACTTGCCCAGGGTCATATGGTGGGGAAGTGTTAAGTGTTTAGGTCAAATTTGAACTCAGGTCCTCCTGACCTCAGGGCTGGTGCCCTATCCACTGTGCCATCTAGCTGCCCTCTCTAAGCCTATTCTATCCACTACAATAGGCTTACCCTGATTGATTGTCTTGGAATTTATTTGGGGACCTGGTACCCTTTAGTGCTATAATACTTTCTTACATTGCCTACTAGCAATAGTAGCAATCCATATTTAGGATACTGAAAGAGCAAGTAAAGGAGCAATTAATCAAATAATTGTGATTAAGGGTTTAGTACACAATACATTCATATCCCTTACATATACTTAAAAATAAATAAATAAATGAAGCCTGAACAACCTATAGGGATTGTATGCTAGCATTTATATCATGTTTAAACATTTGCAAAGTATTTTGTAAGTATTATGAAAGTATTATTATTATTCCTATTTTACAGATGAGATAACTACAGATGAAATAATGACTTGACCTGCATATAGTAGATACTATATAAATACTAATTCTTTCTCCTCTCCTTCTTCAAGGTCACAGAGCTATGAAATGTATAAAGCAAAATTTGAACTCAGAGCTTCCTGAAATCTAGAACCAGCACTCTATCCACTGTGCTACATAGCTGCTTTTAGTT
>JAJPUD010000725.1:213602-251102 GCA_023553655.1 Myrmecobius fasciatus
TTCAGGAAGCTCTGAGTTCAAATTTTGCTTTATACATTTCATAGCTCTGTGACCTTGAAGAAGGAGAGGAGAAAGAATTAATATTTATATAATATCTACTATATGCAGGTCAAGTCATTATTTCATCTGTAGTTATCTCATCTGTAAAATAGGAATAATAATAATACTTTCATAATACTTACAAAATACTTTGCAAATGTTTAAACATGATATAAATGCTAGCATACAATCCCTATAGGTTGTTCAGGCTTCATTTATTTATTTATTTTTAAGTATATGTACAGCTTGGCAATTAAGAATACAGAACTGGACTTGGAGTCAGCAAGAGCTGGGGTTAAGTCTGGCCTGACATAGACTAATGTTCTGAGTCTGGATGAGACACCTAGTGTCTTTCAGTAAAAGAAGTGTCAAATCCATCCATGTAGGGAGTCACAGGTACAGAACACCACTTCTAGTCCCCTTCATCAAAACCCTTGAAGTTCACATTTTACTCTTTAAAAATACTAACAATCATGCAATACAAGTTTATATTTATATAGCATTGTAGATTTATGACAGTGTCTCATTTGATCCTCACAATAATCCTGTGAGGTAGGCACTATTGCTATCCCCATTTTATAGATGAGAAAACTGAGGCACAACAAGGTTTAAATGCTTTTGCCTAGGGTCATACAGTGCCATAGAGAATAGAGAGGGGACCTAGGTGCCAGGAAAACCTGTGTTTAAGTTCAAGTATTGGCTATTTAACACCAGGCAAATAATTTTTAGATACCTGGCAACTCTCTAGGACTATAAAATGCAGAGAAGGTACCCACCTGTCTTACTAAAATGAGTTTCCTTGTATGGACTTTCCTGCTAAAGTGAAATCATAGGTCCAGTCTCTATCCTCATCCTAACACATAGATAGATAGGATTATATATATGTTTGGGATTTCTACCTTTGAAATTTACTTCCTGATTTAGCAAAGATTTCTTTGTAGAAATGGGTAAAGTGATAATGCATTTCCTACAAATTTGGAAGATAAGTCCATCTCTGGGCTTCACTATTAGTAATTTTCTCTTGGCTGTCTTTGAACTCATAGACACTCACTCAAAGCTGAAATCCATCTCCATTTTCCTTGGCAAGGCCCTCGATTTCAACAAACATGTCTGATGCTCCTACAGTACACTGATTCTTGGATAATTTGCTCTAGCCCTTATGCTTACATGGAATTATGCCCACTTATAAATGGTAAGACAGTTATACTCATTTATATATGCCAACTGAACTTGATTATTAACATGAATTCATCCTTTATCACTTCTTTTTTGCTCTTGCTTCTAAATAATATGATCCCCAATCTATATGCTCATGCTATTTGTTCTTAATCACTTCAATTAATACTTTAAAAACAGTCTGATCAAGAAAGGAACTAAGAAGTCTGTGGGCACTTGTGGCTGCCAAAGATGCAAGTTTTTGTACAGTGGCCACTTGGGAAATCCACAAAGACCAGATGGTGTGTCACAACATATGCTACATATGAGTACAATCCTAAAATACTGCACATGAGGAAAGCTCATGGCAAAAAAAAAAAAAAATGACCTCAAGTAATAAGCACAAAATACAAAGGAACCAAAGTAGATCACAACCAAACTGAAGTTCTGGAGTTGTTCCAAGGAAGCAGTCAACCCAAGAGTTACTGCCGATTTGATTAAATCACTTGTCCATAATGTCCCTCTTTACAGCTGGCAACCATCTTCTCATATTTATGTTGATGCTCTGGCTTATACAGTCTACACATGGCCCTCCCTTGTGTGCTTAAATGCAAGCACAAGTTTTAACATATTCAAAATTGGTCCCATATAATTTTATGAAATGCAGCTGAGCCAAATAGTATTGCCTCCAGATACTTTGATTTTCCTGGAAGTCAATGCAGGAGGCATACATATGTACATGAATTTAATTGGGCATTTTCCACAGGCCAATAAATCAGTGATCTGGTTTCTAGAATTAAAAAAAGTAGTAATCATAGGATATTAAATGTATTTAGATTGCTCCACAGATTCATATTTTAAACCTTATTTGCCATTAACTCAAAAAAAAAATTCTATGTGTGTGTGGGGGCAATTGGAAATAAGTGATTTGCCCGAAATTATACAGCTAGAAAGTGTTAAGTGTGTGGGTTCACATTTGAACTCAGGTCATCCTGATTCCAAAGCTTGGGCTTTATCCAAAAAAATACAAACTCTGAATTTTACAAATTTTGGTCATCTCCTAGATGGAAGAAATGTCATTTGGTTTACATCAAATAAGGAATATATTTAAGTATTTTGCAGGCCTTGAAGTGCTAACTAAATGTTAATCATTATTATTGCTAATATTTTATAACATTATTTTTATTTTTAATTTTATTTTCCTAGATGTATAGTTTCTTACTCTTTCCAGTCCATGACAAATACCTGTGAACTTATCTGAGATACCAGTGGAAGAAGAGAAAGATCCCTTTTCTTCAGTGTTTGAAATTCTGCCTATTACTAATCTGTCCACTTCTACATCACCTACATTATATAAAACACACAAAGCAACTCATTCTTTTGTCACTCCTTATCTTTCCATACCTTTAGTCTGAAACTGGTAAAAGGGGAATAAGGAAGGCTGAGACATCAAAGATGTGTTTCCTATGCATTTATGGCTTTGTTCCTAAATACAAAAAGCCAGCCAGGTCGATACAATATACTTAATCATATCATATTGCAATTTTGGTGATGACACCAATATCAGAGATGTGATGTTTGAAGGAACTATTTTGTTGCTTAACCATTTCAGTCATGAATGATTCTTGGTGACCAACATTAGGGATTTTCTTGGCAAATCTATTGGAGTGATTTGCCATTTCCTTCTCTAGCTCCTTTATAGATGAAGAAATTGAATCAAAAGTAACTTGTCCAAAGTCACACAGCTAATAAGTATCTGAAGCTACATTTCAACTCAGGTCTTCCTGACTCCAAGCCTAGTTATTCACTGTTCTACCTAGTTGCCCTGAAGAAGCTATAAAAATGTTTCTTTCTTTATACATTTGTCACTCCATACATAAATGGGAGTTCCCTAATGGTTAGGAAAAGTCTTATCCTATACAAAGCTAAATATCATTTCTAGATGTTTGGGACCAGAAACCAAGATTCCTTCCTTTCTCCAGTTTGTACCTTAGCCACAAAAGAATTTCCAATAGTTTGAGAATAAGAGGGTTGGATTTACCCCCAAAAGCTTTCCTTGTATATTCAGAAGCCAGAGAATAGATTTGGGCACATCACATATTCTTGTAGTCATTTCTTTCCATGCTACCTCTAGACAATAAAGGGGTTTTAATCCTAAATATAATGACAAGAGAATATAGCCCTGGGTTTTTCAACTTCCTTCATCTCCCTCATCACCAACCACCACCCTGCCATGATGATTGATCTACAGCTTTATGATTTTCAACAAAATCAAACTTCAAAAGAAAAAAAATGAGAAAGAAAAAAGTGGAAAAATATGCTTCAATCTACATTATATGTATTTTCTTGTTTAATAACATAATTGAATAACTATAAAAATCTTCTTAAAATTAAACTTGTAGTAAAAATAAAACACAGGCTTGATGCACTAAATTTATGGCAGTCTCTCACGTGACATCTCAAGGTGATCTCAAAGTAATTTTTGCATCTCAAGTGTTTCATATCTTATGTCATTTAAGTTGCAAAGGGAGCACCAAAAAAATTTACCCATATTTTCAAGACTGCAGTGCCACTAACCTCTCTGTTGTGGAAGGGATAACTGTACTTTAATTTATAAATGATGTTACAAGTCTTAGAATATCAAATAACTTGTCCTATGTTATATAGGAAAAAATTGGCAGTTAAGATTCAAACCCAAATCCTTTCACACCAACTCTAATATTCTCTCTACCATAACATGTATCTCTTATGTTTGCATCTTTCTAAAAAGTTATTTGACCAGACATTTTCAATAGACTTGGGATGGAAAATGCCAACCAAATACAGAGAGAACCCTATAGAGACCGAATGTGGTTCAAAGTATAGAATTTTCCCCTTGTTTGTTTTTTTTCTTTCTTCTGATTTTATCCTTTTTGTTCTGATTTTTTTTAATGCAACATGACAAATAAGGACATACATTTAAATTTTAACCTATATCAGATTCCTTTCTGTCTTGAGGACTGGGGTTAAGGAGAGAGGGAAAAAAATTGGAAAACAAAGTCTTACAAAAATGAATGTTGAAACTATCTGCATATATTTGGAAAAATAAAATATAGAAAATTCAAAAAAATTATTTAACCCATCTTTTTTTTTAGTTTCTCCATAAAATCTTCTCACTAATGATCATTTTGTAATGATCCTTCTGTCTGCAATGAATTTTGTTCTCACCTTTTCTGTAAGACTTATTCAATTCATGGAACTAGGAAGTAGCTGGTGTTACCTGGAGCATATTGTTCAGTCTCCATAAATGTCTCACTGGATGACTTTGGATATAATTGGAGCAGAGATTTCTATAGAAGTCACCAAGAAATGTGAAATTTATGATGGTGTGTGCAAAGAATTGACTTTGTATCTCTGAAAGGAGAGATTAAAAATATAAGCCATTTCTTAGGGGTAACTAATCTTTTCAGAACATGTGCACAAACATACCTAACCACAAGTCACATAGTATCCATATTTGTTAAAATGTTCTGAGAGAAATGTTTTCAGAACATGGTTTCCCCACTATGGTCTATTTTGACTAAGTCGGAGACTTTGATACTAGCTTTGGTAAGTATCAAAAAGTCTAGAACTATACTTTATCATATATAAGGGGAACTCCAGACTGTATGTTTCAATCATTCACTGTTGAGCATATCAGATAGTCTGAGATCAGAGAAAAAGAAAAAAAATATCAGTGGAGTCGACACAAGGTAATTGGGTGGCCCAATGGAGATAGTGTATACTTGGGGTCAGGATGAAGTAAGTTTGAATTCCTCCTGAGACACTAGCTGTGTGAATTTGGGCAAGATACTTAACTGCTGATGGCCTCAGTCTCTTCATGTGTAAAATGGGGATAATAGTACATACTTTTGAGGCATGTTGTGAGGATCAAATGAGCTAATAATATACATAAAGCACCTTGCAAACATTAAAATATTCTATAAATGCTAGCTATTGTTGTTATTATCATGGATTAGTTTGAATTTCCATTATTTTTATATGTGACACAGCTCCCTTTTCACCTCTAAGTTCTCTGAAAGCTGGGATTATGTCTTATTTAAATTTACTTTCTTTTCTAGCACCTAGCACAGTGAAAACATAAAATAAAACAACAACAACAAACCCAACTTGCTTAAGAATTATTTGTTAAATTGATCATTGTAAGTGACATTTGTATAGCACGTTCAGATTTTCAGAGCCCTTTGCATGTTTTTCTCTGACTAGCTGGTCCCTAAAACACCTCCGAATTCTCACCCAAGGATACCATGATTCTAAGAATAAGCCAATGACCCATCCCTATTGGATAGGTAAGGATATTGCAGGGGAATAAGAAAGGGAGCACAGCACTATAGAAAAGACTTCAAAGTCAGAGGTTCTAGGTACAAATCCTCAGTTACTTTTCACCTGTGTGATGTTAGGCAAGTCATTTCACATTTCTAGGCCTAAGTTCCTTTTTCTGTAAAAATAAGGGAATTGCCTGTGAAGAATTGCCTTCTAGCTCTACATTTATGAAAAAAATAAAACTGAGTTGGGAGAGCCTTACTTTGTTACTTACCTGTGGTGTGTGTCAGAAGCATGATTTGATCTAGGATGTATGATAACACATGACAATCTCCTTCCTATTTCTCATGAATCGGTAATTTATTCAAATTCCAATTATGCTAGTTCTTGAAATCTAGTTTTTCCATCCATTGATTTTTGGATGGTTTAGGCACCAGAAAGAGGAAAATCAAAACAATCAGTTATGCTACTTACGAACATTGTAAAAACATGGGAGGAGGAGATTAAAACTCTTGCTTCTACTGAAGTATTCTGATGACCCAGACATAGATCTGAAAGAAAATTCTGCCTAATGGTGGCAGATAATAGAGTCCTTACATTGAAAAATCAATCTACATTTTTTGAAAGTTATGAAAAAATGGATTTTTATCATAATTCCAAGAATGAGAAAGGCACAAGGAGGAAAATGGTCCTAGCCTCCACTACTATAATGACATTGTTAAGGTGGCCACTCATTTGTTTTTCAAGTCAGCAGTACAGAGACCATTTCGCCCTGTCATTTCCTCCTTGTTTTGTTTTGCGGGTGTTTTTTTTTTTTCCTTTTGCCCTCTGTATCCCTGGCAGAATCATAACTTTTCACTGAGGCATCTAATTTCTTAGCCTTGGAGCAGAAGAGAAACATTTTTCAAATTTTCCAATGATAGTCAAGGGGGGTTGCTCTGTGTATACACTTAGATGAATTAAGCTTAAAGCCTCCCCACTTGGATGTGTGAGCCACCCAGACAAAGATGAAGGTTAACATAGTTTAAGGATGAAATATAGACCATTCTGTGCAAAACCACTGTGTTGCAGTTTAATTAAAAGAATTCATTAAAGTGGTGCCCCATCCAAGGTAATTAGTATGCGTAATTTATGCTTTGCCTAATACACAAGGGCAGTAGCCTGAATAATAAACTCAAGTTAACCTTAAGTGGAAGAGATTGGATGGTCAGATGTTTATTTAGCTCAGGTTTGCTCACGAGTTAAGGTTAAAGAGGTGAAATTCAGTTACACTTAATTAATTAATACCTCAGATTTTCTTTATGAAAATCCTATCTGCTCAATTGGATAAAAGTTTTGTGCAGGATGACATGATGTCACTATTTGTATGATTAGCTATTCAGAGATGAGTCTTCTAGTGATTTGGTCCCAGTTTGAGTGAATCCACTAAGATTTGATTTACACAGATGGAATACAGTTATCAAAGAAACATTGCACAGATGTTACCACCAGGTTGTATGAAAGAAAAAACATAAAAGAGGAAAAAAAAGGTGTTTAAAGAAGTGCAACCAGGATCCATCAACAGGATTTGATGAGACTAATACTACTTTATCTACTTAAGACATGAGTTTGTTTTAAAGATCAAATGAGATTAAATGTAAAACATCTATGAAAACTATAAATTATGATTTAAATGTAAGGTAGCATTACCAGTATGACACTCTAGAAAGATTATTGAACTATGAGTCAGAGGGCCTCGATTCAAATTCTGACCCATACTTTCCATGTGACTTTGGCTAAGTCAATTTGCACCTCTAGATCTCTACTACTTTATTTGTAAAAAGAGAGGAGAAAGTGAGAAAGACACATGACCTTGAAGACCTATCCAATAATAATCTGAGATTCTATAACCCTGTGACTTGCTCTAGTTCTTCTTAGTCAGAGAGTTTATGATATGAAGACAATCTTGTGTTTCCTAAGAATATCTTAGCAGAATATAGGCCCTGCCAGGCACTACCAATAGAATATATGTCTTTCATCCAGGGATCAGTCTAGCTAGGTTTAAAAAAAGCTCAGGGTTTTTTTTTTCCCCTGTGTTTGAGCTTTATTCAATATGCTTATAAGGAAAGCTTAGAGAATATAGAAAGTAATAATATTTGTTATGTCTTGGGAACAGAGTTTATATTTCAATTATTTCACATATGTTACCACATATTTAATCATCTAAATCTAAATCACTAAATCTTGCATGATTTGCTTTATGTACATTATTTTATAATCACATGGTGACACATTGCTTTAAAGGTTTCTTTTGGGGAAAAATAAAAAGGATTCAATCATTTTTAATCAAAAAGTATTTCATATTTTCTTGCTTATTTTATAGTCTCAGTAAGTATGATTAATATTATTAAGACCTAATATAAATATAAAACATATCAAACTCCTAAATAATAAAATATGCCATTCCATCATCATCATTATCATCAGGTTGATACATGATGATTAAATTTTTTATCACAACTCATGAAGACCCTACATTCTGATATGGAGGCATTGCTATCTGCTTTGGTAGAGGTCATATTCCTTTTTTTATTGCTTTTTATTTTTTCAAAATACATGCAAAGATAGTTTTCAATATTGACACTTGCAAAACTTTGTGTTCAGAATTTTTCTCCCTCCCTTTCCCCCTCCCTTAGACAGCACATAATCTAGTATAGGTTAAACATGTGTAATTCTTCCAAGCTTGTCTGAAATCAGCCTGCTCATCATTTCCTATGGAACAATAATATTCCATTACAATCATAAACCATAACTTATTCAGCCATTCCCCAACGGATGGGTATCTATTCAGTTTCTAATTCCTTGCTCTACAAAAAGGGCTGCTGTAAACATTTTTATACACGTGGGTTCATTTCTCTTTTTTTAAAATGATCTTTTTGAGATCCAGACCCAGTAGAAACACTGTTGGAACAAGGGGTATGCCAGTTTGGTAGCCCTTTGCACATAGTTCCAAATTGCTCTACAGAATGGTTAGATTAATTCACAATTCTACCAACAATGTATTAGTGTCTCAGTTTTCCCACATCTTACTGCAACATTTATCATTATCTTTTTCTGTCATCTTAGCCAATCTGAGAGGTATGAAGTGGTAAGTAGTCATATTCCTAATGATAATATTACAGTTTCCTGAAATAATGACTTATTGAAGTGGGACTTGAAAGATGAATAAGCTTTAATAGGCAGAAAGAAAGAGGGAGCATTCTAAATGGTTCATGAACAAAGATTTAGAGATAAAAGCACCTTATAATGTTTAGAGGACAGTAAGTAATAAAAATGATACTAGCATTTGTACAGTGCTTAAAGATTTGTAACATACTTTAAAAATGTTATCTCATATGATTTTGGAAAGGTAGGTGCTCTTATTATTCCCATTTTATAGATGAGGCAGAAGAAATGTTAAATGAGTTTTTGAAGTTATCAAACTATACATACCCTTTGACCCAGCAGCGTTTCTATTGGGCTTATATCCCAAAGAAATCATAAAGGAAGGAAAGGGCCCCAACATGTGCAAGAATGTTTGTGGCAGTCTTTTTTGTAGTGGCTAGAAACTGGAAACTGAATGGATGTCCATCAATTGGAAAATGGCTGAACAAATTATTGTATATGAATATTATGGAATATTATTGTTCTGTGAGAAACGACCAGCAGGATGATTTCAGAGAGGCCTGGAGAGACTTACATGAACTGATGCTGAGTGAAATGAGCAGAACCAGGAGATCATTATACACAGCAACAACAATACTATATGGTGATCAATTCTGATGGACATGGCTCTCTTCAACAATGAAATGTTTCAAACCACTTCCAATTGTTCACTATAGAAAGCCATATACACCCAGAGAGAGGGATGTGAAATGTGGACCACAACATAACATTTTCATGCTCTCAATTGATGTTTGCTTGCACTGTGTTTCCTTTATCTGATTTTTCTTTCTTGTAGATACGATTTTTCTTGCACAACAATGATAAGTGTGGCAATATGTATACATATATTCTATTTGTCAAGTATTTTTACATAATTAACATGTAGCGGATATCCTGCCATCTAGGGGAGGGGTGGGGAGTAAGGGGGAAAAATTGTAACAGAAAGCTTTGTAAGGATTAATGTTGAAGAATTACCCATACGTATGTTTTGCAAATTAAAAAAAATAAATTTTTTAAAAAAGAGTTTTTGAGAGTCATACAACTAATATATGTCTGAGGGAAGATTTGAATTTAGGTCTTCCTGACTCCAGGATCAACACTTTTAAAAATACATTATCTAGCTACCCATAGAGGGGAGAAAGGGTTTGAACCTGAAAGTCACAGTTTATAAAATAGACTTCTTTTTTTGAGAGGTGAAAAACTAAAAAGTATCAATAAATGCAAGAAGAGCTTGGAAAAAATCAGTTATGTGGGTATTTCCTAATCTTTTTGAGATCAACGCTATATGGAATAACTTTGCTCTAGTATTTACTTTGGTGCCACTGTATAAGATGGAATATTAGTTTGCACATGCCACTGTTCTGAGTCAGTACAGAATTTCTGGCTATTACATTCTAAACCTAGGAAACTGTGCACTAACTAACTGGGGAGCTTGAATAAATTATTTAATCTCTTGTAACACTTGTTTCTTTCTCTATAAAACAAAGTGGACCATATCACAAAATGGTTGAGGTAAGATTTGTCCTCAGGAACTCTACTTCCTCTTTTGAAAAGTCATTCCATGCACCTGCTAATGTTTCCCTAATGTTTTCCCAGCTAATTTTTTCTTCCATTGTAAAGAAACATCTAAGCATTTTCAGTTACAAGAAATCTCAATGTTATCTGATCCAACCTGAGCAAGAAAGTAATTTATGGCCAATGAATAGCCATTCAGCTCTTGCTGAAGACTTTCAATAAGAGAAAACTAACTGCCACCTAAAGCAACTCCTATCACTTTTGGATCACTCTAATTGTTAAAAAGTTTTCCCTCACATTAAAACATAAATTTTCCTTTTTCCAACTTCCATCTATTGCTCTTTCTTCTAACTACCAGCACCAAGAAAAATAGCCACCTTTTCATTCCATACAACATCATTCATATACCTGAAGGCAATTATCACCTTCCATATATATATACATCTATATTTGTATATATATATATATATAATTCTCAATCAGAGGAATACTATGCTATTAATGAAATTAGCCCATTATAAAATTAATTTAGATTTTTACTATAGAGTTAGAATATTGCTCTTTAGAATTCATAATAGTTTTAGATATAGACATCTTTCAAAGAGATTCATTGAATTAAATGACAACAAGAAAATGGTGGAAGTAAGGTGAGGGGGAGTGGCAATAGCTATATATTTAATAAGCAAGTGATATATCTATATATTTTCATACCCCATCACTGAATATATATTTTGTAGTCATTCCTTTGACCATATTTAATTATGTGAGTGTGTATTGTCACTTTCTCTTAACATACATACATATTACATGTATATTACTTATATACACATACATATACATATATTTACTCAATGAATCTCTCTGAAATATTTTTATACCTAAACTACTATGAATTCTAAAGAATAATACTCTGACTCTATAATAAAAGTCTGAATTAATTTTATGATGGTTAGTTCATTTCATTAATAGAAGTGTACTTTCCTTCTAATGACCAAGAATTATAATAATAGAATCTTAGAGTTGGAAGGACCTCAAAGGTCATCCTGTCCGATTCCCACTCAAAGCTGGAATATACTCTAGACATTCTCACAAAATTCTCATTCAGCCTTTTACTTGAAACCTTTGTTAAAAGACTTCTTTGAAGGTATTGCCACTTTGGGACAGAACTATTGCTGGGAAATTTCTCCTTATATTGATTTGAAATCTGTTTTCCTGCTTCCTCCACTTATGGCTCCTAGCAGATGTTGACATAACTGTTCCCCTAATTCTTCTCCTTACAAGATTAAATAAATCCAATGCCTTCAAATGACTCATATTTGCTCCAGCTTGCAAATATCTTTCTGAAAATGTGGCACTAAAAACTAGATACAATAATCCAGCTATGCTGTAATTGGTGGTTAATATATGGAACTCATTCCTCTCTTGTTGTGGTTTCTCAACTTTTTTAATGCAGTCTAAGATCTCATTGACTTTTGAGGCTGCCTTATCTTACTATTGGCTCACGGTATTGAATTTTCAGTTGATGAATATCCATTTAAACACCTCAGGGTAGTGGCCTGTGCCTGTAACCCCTCATCTCAGGAGGCTGAGATTGGCCAGTTTCTTGAACTCAGGAGTTCTGAACTGTAATGGGTTAGCCAAATGAATATCAGAATTAAATTCAATATTAATATATTGAAACCTGTCCCCTCAGGATGAGAGGAAGTGTCCAGATTGCCTAAGAAGTAAATCAGTCTAAGTCAGAAATAGTACATGTTGAAATTCCTATGCCCAATTGCAGTGGTATTGGGCCTATGAATAGTTACCGAGAGAGAATGAGTCCTTAAAAATACATTAAACCCAGGTCTTTTTCACAAGGCTTTGATTCTAGACACACACATACCAGCCCATATTAAATCCAAATGATTTTTTTTACCCCAAAGAAAGGACTTTACATTTATTTCCAACTGAATATCATTTTATTAAATTTCACTTTTTCCAGCATCCAATTCATTCTGGATTTCTGTTCTGTCATGGAATATATTAGTTATATATATTTTTATATTTATGCCAGCTAAAATTGCAATAATCAAGTGATAATATGATCTTAAAGATTACAAAATGCTTCACATACATTTTGTGATTTATCTTGTTAACAGCTTTGAAAGGTAAGCACTACAGATACTGAATTTGCGAGTAAATTAAGGCTTTGAGCAATTAGATTTTTTTCCCTTGTTCAGATACTGAATATGTATCAAAGATTGGATTTGAACTCATGTCTCTTCTAACTTTAAGTCCAGGGCTCTTTCCATAGTATTGTATTAGGCATTTGGGGAGAGGCAGAGACTTATTCTTTATTCTCTAGCAGATTCATCACTATAAATGGTGAGGTAGGATATAAAAAAGAAAACTAACAGTATAAGACAGCATATACTCAGTTATGTCACTAGATAAGTGATCTAGACAATAAAGGTACAGAAGAATATTAAATCTATTTAATTAGAGAACTATATTTAGATATAACACAGGCACCCAAATAACACAGTGCATTGTGTGTCTAGAATCAGGAAGATTCATCTTTGCACAAGTCACTTTACCCTATTTGCTTCAGTTTTCTCATGTGTAAAATGAGCTGGAGAAGGAAATGGCACACCACTCCAGTATCTTTGCCAAGAAAACCCCAAATGGGATCATGAAAAGTCAGACATAAATGAAATGATTGAACAATGACATATTCTTTTTTGTGGTAAACTTAAAGGTTATTTATTTCATACATGCTAATATCAGGTATATTATAGTCTTCTTCAGTAACAATTAGCATTTGTATGTTGCTTTAAGGTTTGCAAATTGTTTTACAATTACGTAATTTGATTCTTACAATTGAATTTGTGATTCAAACTTCATCTTTGATGATTATTAGTTATATAAACATTGGCCAAACATGGAGCTTGTAAGGGCATACTTATTCCCATTTTACAAATAAGAAAACTGAGGGAGACTGAGATTAAGTGACTTGCCGAAGGCCACACAACTAGTACACATCTGGGGTCAGATTTGAACTCAAGTATTCCTGACTCCAAGTCCCTGAAATAAATGAGATTTGCATGATACAGATAGGGAAAGAGCACTGGATAATAACAAGAATACCTGAATTTGAGTCCTAAGCCTTTCAGTTGGGTGATACAGTGGATAGTGTGCTAGACTCTGTGTAAGTAGAACCACAGTTCAAATCTTTCCTCAGACACTTGCTATGTGACTCTGGGAAAATCACTGTACTTTCTTCAGAATCAGGTTTCTCATTTGTAAAACAGGGTTAAAAAACTACCCCAACCCACAGTTCTTTTGAGAATCAAATGAAATAAAATAAGTAAAGCACTTTGTAAACCTTAAAATGCTATATGAATATTTATTATTATCATTAATTTGTGTGATTATAGCCAAGCCATTCAAAACTGAGCTTTAGCTTTTTTATAGGAAACATGAAGGCATCCAATTAAGTGTTCTTTAAGTCCATTCCATCTCTAACATTCTATAATATATTTTGTTACACAGGAAAAATTGAATTTGTGATTCAAACTTCATCTTTGATGATTATTAGTTATATAAACATTGGCCAAACATGTAGCTTACCAGCGTCTCAGTTTTCTCATCTGTAAAATATGGATAATAATACCTTCACTAGTTACCTCACAGGGTTACTATGAGATTCAGATAATGGAACACTTTACAAACTTTAAAATGCTATTCCTTTTTACTCTGCTTTTATCCTCAATTAGAGGACTTCTTCTTAAGGACAAAGACCAATTTTTAAAACACTATATCTCCCACTATGTTTTGAACTATGTTTTCTACATAGTATATACTTCATACTTCACTTAATTAATTGATTACTGTTTTAAAAAAAAACTAGATATTTTAACATTAAGAAAGAAATTTGGATGTTTTGCTTTCTGCAAAATCATAATCTACTAAAAGTAAAAATACACAATTTTAAAATTTAATCAAATATTGATCAACTTTTCAAATGCAGGCATTCTCCCAAAGAGGTGGGGAATCATCACCCTTGAAAATAGTTGGTTTTGTGACTAGTTACAAAACACAAATAGAAAATGAAAGTTTCATACAAAGAATATGATTCCATATTTCTCAGACTTACAAGCCTTCGAATCTTTTTTTTAAATCTTGTTTGCTAGTATGATAATATAGCTAATGTCTTTACTATAAGTTCTAAATGTCTCTTTTGAACCTTGAGTTTCTAGATGGCCTTAAGTTTGCAAACTTTGTTCTTCAACAACTCTTGAGACTGCATCTCCATACTGATGAAGGAATTCTGAACTAAAAAAAATCAACAAAATTGATTATTGCCAATAGCTGTTGGGTAGGGGAGCATTCTCTGGGCTCCAAAAGTCACATCATAGAAGCACAACTTCACATGTCCAGTGTAGTAGCAGTTTTTTTTCTGTTCCCTCCCTCCTCCCTTTTTGCCTCATTTTTTAAATAAAATATTCTTTGTTTGGAGACTAATTTTTAATCTAAGAATAAACCTTGAAATTTAAAATATTTTATTAAAATAGCAAAACTTGTGCATGGATTTGGCTATTTTCCAATTTTCCTAAAATAACAGCATACTTTGCCTCCTTGGTTTCCTATCAGAGGATAAGATATGCCATTTTTGATGTAAATTTTATTGATGCCTTTTAAAAAATCTACTATGATACTTGTTTATATGTTCTTCCTTTCCAGGACCTTACCTTGCTACAAATAAAAATAGGTAAGGCAAAATGAACAGACATTGAATGTGTATGGAATATGTTTGCCCATAGTTACTACATTTCAGCTAAGATCAGAGATATATGTTTCACAAACAAGCCAATCTTTCAAAATGGTGATTCATTCATTCATTGGATCGCTTATCAGATAGTAAAATGTATGTACTCAATTATTTAGAAAATAATTATTAAGTATCTAGTAAATCCAAAGTTTCATACCAGGCTCTAAGACATACAAAGGTAAATAAGGCATGGTTCTGAGCTTCAATAGTACAAGAAACTTTTATTTAGATTTATATATAATTTAAAATGGAAATTGTTTAATTTCTTTTCAGTTGTCTCTGGTGTGTTTGGGGAGTCTCAAAAGTGTGACCAGCAAATAATACATTCTCTATAAAGCTCTTTGAAGTAGAATTATGGAATATGAGAGCAAATCAAATCTATATTTCATATATCACTTGTTACCATGAAACTATATTTACTCATCTATTAAGCAAGTAGCAAACTGGATTTGGATCTATTTAAAAAACTGTAAATAAATATTGATACACAATAACAGGAGCTATTATTCACATTCTAAGCAAACCACTGATTCTAATTTACTTACAATTTTGCAGTAGCATCATTCCACACAGAAAATTAGATTTTTACATATCATAGCAAATTACAAAGCCAAAATGTCAACTTCATATATCAGGCAATTACTTGTTCTGTTTATTTTGGGGGGAAATTTTTACATATATTTACTTAGAAAACTGCACGGGTCCTCCAAAATAAATAGGGGCTATAATTCTTGCCAAAAAACCCACAGTTCCAGAGAGCCACTCATCAATTTCTAGCAGCATTAATGAGGAAAGGCGCTGAGACAGTCATTCATACTGGCTTTATGATAAGAGTAACCTACAGGGCAAATCAAGATTAAGGACAAAGGGAAGACAAACGGTTGGGGAAGCAGATCTATTTTTTTTTTTAATCAATCATTTGAAATCTGTGTTTACCACCTTAAGTGTTCCTGCAGAGTTGGAATATTTAGGTAAAGGAGGAGGGAGGATGAGACCAGGAACTGTACAGAAGTGCCTTCTGACAGGGTACAGAATGAATGGTCTCTTAAAGGCACAGATTGTTATTATAGACAAATATTGGTATCGAGCTGTGCTTAAGGACATTTACTATTCAGTTGGAAAAGGGATTCTTGCTGTGAATCAAAGGTTTCCTCTCTGAAAAAGTTTTCACATTGAAATATCAAGATAGTAAGCTGGCAACTTTAATGAACTTCTTCTTATAGACTACATAAATAGTACAGCACCCCAAAATTGGAAAAAAAAACATGCAATATAGTCTCTGTGACTTTTGAAGGTTTAGGAAAATCTGGGAGGGTGGACTTTTATTGGACCATTTTTATCCTGCATCTCCTGCTATTGAGTTATAAAAGTAGAAGTTGTTTCTAAGCAGCATGACTCTGTTTAGGTAATTCAAGAAGAATTTATTATGGATTTAGTATATGTAAGACATTTTACAAGATTGGGGAAATGCTTATAAAGGAAGAGGTAAGGTGTGTTTCAAATAATTAACCATGTAACAATGAATCTTTTTTTCCTTCCTTATGGGTCAATTCCACATTTTCAGAAATGATGCTGCAAATAGATCTTTAAAAAATAATTTTAAAAGAAGAAATTATTTTTGGTTAAAACCTCAGCATATCATATTGTATTCCAAGGTAGATTCTATAAGTAAAAATAAACAGAGGCTTTTTATAAGTATTAAAGGAGCATGTCACATTCTACTCAATAATAACTTTTAAAAAAAAAAACATCTTAACTTATCTCTCATTAGAATGGTGATTTCTTCTTTAAATGGTCAAAATCCTATTGTTCTCCCTCTTTAACAAATAAGGAGAAGGAATTCACTATTAAGTCTCTGCAACCAGAACCCTTTTAGTCCTTGTTGACTTAAGATGTTGGCCCAATTGATGTTCCATAATGATTTATGAGAGCCAATTCCCATTGTGGAGAGAACCAGCTTTGAAACCAGTAAGACTTGGGTATGAGACCCACCTGTGACACATGGCTTCTATGTGACCCCAGTTAAGTCATTCAATCTCTAATTGTTCTAAGGCCTCGAATCTGGGAAACTCTCTAATACTAAATTGCAGAGAAACTGTAAAGCCATATTGGTGTGGACTGTTTTCTTACCAGAGAGTTCTATATATCAACAAAATCACAGCTACTTATTATCATGCCAAATCTACTTACTGCATATTTGACTTAGCTGAAATAGATATTCAGAAAATTATAGCTCTGCTATTTCTGCTACCTGGAAAATACCTTAATGTTTTATGGTATTGTGCCTAAACTAACTTCTCTTTGGAAAGACAAGGAAAAACATGTGGTTTGTGTTTTTCTATTTAGATAGGCAAAGAAAAGAATCTGTGGACTCAGGAAGAATTCCAAGTATACTTTGGTGGTCCACTGCCCACAGCAGAATTCAATGGCAGACTGTCATCTACAATGAAAAGTCCCCATCAATTCTCTCACACTCTTCTCCCTAAAAAAATCCATCTTCCATTCATTTCTATCTTTTGACCTAATTGGATACCAAATAAATAAATAACATGGAAAAACAAAAGTAGAAATAATATACTTATTTTTCTTTAACAAAACTTGGTACTGTCATAGAAGTCAAGCAGATGATGACCAAAAGCATGTACTTATACACATAGAACACAAAGGAGGGAAATGAACTTCCCTTCAAATCAGCAAGCATTTAGTAAGCTCCTACTATGTGCCATACAGAGGTTGATATTGTTTGTCTTGCATTCTCAAAGAGGACCAATGACATCAGGGAGTGTGATACTATGATATGCAAGTGGATTTTATTTCAGGGAGGAAAGGCTATACAAAGTCACAAAGTTCACTTTCTCCTCCAGAGCCATCTGAGTCCAGTGGCAAGATATCAATCAGTACTAGAGATAGTCCTGGAGGCACTGGAACACCTTACCCTTTTAAAAACAGTTTGGCAACCTATTCAATGAACTCCTTCTTATTGAGTGCATAAAGAGTACAGCATCCCCAAATTGGAAACTATGCAATATAGTCTCTCTGTGACTTTTGAAAATTTAGGAAAATCTGGGAGGGTGGACTTTTATTGGACCATTTTCATCCTCCATCTCCTGCTATTAGGTTATGAAAGTAGAAGTTGTTTCTAATAGGTCATAGTTTGGCTGAAACAATACTGTACAATCCATAAATGAAATAGTCTCTATTTGCAAAGAGGTTGCATATTAGTAGGGAAAGTAAGGACATCCAGTTAGAAAAAATATTTAGTAAGTGCCAGTATATACAGAATATGTATGTCACATACACGCACACACAAAGGTGTATATGTGTGTATATGCTATGAAGAAGAATATATGCTGGAAGCTGTATAAAACTACAGGCAAGCCACAAAAGGCAGAGAAGGCTGGAATTTGCAAAACTCTGAGAGAGCATGCTTGCTGATAGCTCTGCTTGGATATGACTATAAGGACCTAAGATGCTATATAGACAATTAGGAGGGAGATGTTTCTTTGGAATTTATTTTGTAAGAGTTCTTCTGTGAGTTCTATTTCATTTTCCCCAGCCTTTCAATAAAGTTTTGCTGTTATTCAAGTCACTTCAGTCATGTCTGACTCTTCTTGACTTTATTTGGGTCTTTCTTGGCAAACATACTGGAGTGGTTTGCCACTTCTTTCTCCAGCTCATTTTGCAGAGGAGGAAACTGAGAGAAAGAGGGTGAAGTGACTTGGCCAGGATTACATAGCTAGTTGGTATCTAAGGTTGGATTTGAAATTGGAAATGAGTCTTCTTGACTCCAGGACCAACTGCACCAACTAGCTGCTCTCAATAAAGTTTGCCTTTGTTAATTAAGGAAGTATGTGCTTGTAGGGGGAACTGGCCTCATTATACCAGGTAACAGTGTAAAGTAATGGTTCTCCCAGATTTGGGGGGTGGGAGTTTTGAGGAAGAGAGTTGAAAAGTTCCCTAAAGTACCCTGGACTTTCATGTTAACATGAGGGTTACAGTTATACTACCTACTTCATTTAGATTTCTTTTTAATGCAAGCATATCATGCCACCAGTCCAAGGCACTAAATCCAGTTCATCCTGATGTGCTCTTTTTGTCTCTCATTCCTTCATGTTTTAAAAACTTTCCCAGGGCTTTTCCAAAGCGGTTTGCACTCTTGTTAGGAAGTATAATCCTTCAGACTCTCAAAATAACAACAATACCAAAATCAACAATACCATCAGGAGTGAAGGGAAAATGCTTGGAGGCAGGGATGCCTCTATCCAAGGGATAACGGATGCAAGGAATCATTTACTTTGGGGTTATCACCTTTCTCTCTTCCTGCCGCTCCATGGGTCTAGCTGATTGTCATCATTTCCCAACTGAGTGACCTGAGTTAGATTCCCATCAAGTGAAACTATAACCATTTCCTTATTTTGAGGGACATTTTATTTTTCTTATTTATAAAAGTTCTCCCATTGATACTTGGCCCAGAAATCATGGGTAAAAATGTGATAAAAGGCATGCTGTATTCAAAGAGAATCTAACCTGTAGCAAGAGAGATTATACACATCAGTCCTCTAGAGAGTAAACACTCCAATTTATCTTCTCATGGCCCTGTTTGATCTATAATTAAAAATAGTACAAGTGACTAGGTACTTATGCCTAGCCCTACAACAAAATGGGCAGATACTCAAAGGAAAGGAAATAAATTCATTAAGCAATCCACTTCTAATTATAAGTTCTCTAAGACGGTTATAAGCAACAAGGGAAAAAACTATTAGAAGCAGAAAATATGTCTAGGTATCAGAATGCTATTTAGAGAAGTTTCTCATTTTCTTCCAATTCAACAATACAATTATTTATTAGTCACTTATTATATGCCATACTTTTGTTACACCCTATAAAAGACACGTAAGAGGTAGAAGACATTGTCCCTGGCCTCAAGAAACTTCTCTAGTTGAGAAGATAGGTTAATATATACATGAAACTATTAGAGAATGATTTTTTTCTTTTTTTTTTGCCATTTTCACATTTTTTTTATTTGCATAGCATATGTATGGGTAATTCCTCAGCATTGATCTTTACAAAGCTTTCCATTACAAATTTTACCCCCAGTCCCCTCCCCTCCCCTAGATGGCAGGATGTCCACTACATGTTAATTATGTTAAAATACTTGACAAATCGAATATATGTATACATATTTCCACACTTATCATTGTTGTGCAAGAAAAATCGTATCTACAAGAAAGAAAAATCAGATAAAGGAAACACAGTGCAAGCAAACATCAATCGAGAGCATGAAAATGTTATGTTGTGATCCACATTTCACATCCCTCTCTCTGGGTGTATATGGCTTTCTTCGGTGAACAATTGGAACTGGTTTGAAACATTTCATTGTTGAAGAGAGCCATGTCCATCAGAATTGATCGTCATATAGTATTGTTGCCGTGTATAATGATCTCCTGGTTCTGCTGATTTTTTTTCTTATCCTAAATTTGAGAAGCAAAGAAACATGAGCATTTTTATATATGCAGTAAAACAGAAAAAAAGAGATATATGATCAAATAAAGTAATATATACAAAGTACTTTATAAACCTTAAAGGCATATGTAAATGTTGGCCATAATTATTGAGATCATTGTGATTATTATGTACGAGATTTCTCTGTAGTGCTTCTGGAATCTAGGCTATGTTACAGATAATAATAATACTTAATACTGATAAGTGTTTTTAGATCAACCAAATATAATGACCTTGTGAGATTGAAATTATAGGTATTATCAATTCTGTTTTTAGATGAATAAATTGAGCTTGAGAGTGACTTAAGTGACTTGTCCAGTATGTAACAATTGATTCATATCTGGTATTGAAGACCTTATCTCTCAGGATTCCAGCTTCAGTAGTTTTTTTTTTTTTCTTTCAAAATACCATGTTGCCTTCTAGATAAGCTTCCCCCTTTAATGGGAATAAACTAGATTTATATTGCATGGTATAGATTCACACATAGTGAGGTCATTCTAAATAAGGAGAATATCATTGTAAGTATTCGAGTCTGGGGAATATGTCATATAAGAGAAAAGTTTCAAATTAAGTCCTGAATGAAGCCTAGGATTGGTAGAGGTGAGTACAGAGGGCATCCTAATTGGGGAAACTATAGAGGTGAAGGCAGAAAGGTGAGCATGATTGGGGAATGTAAGAAGATTTGCCTTTCTCAAGGTAGGAAAAGAACAGAAGTGTTTTAGCCCAATTGGAGTAGAGTTTTCTGATTGAAAAGTAAAAGGCTATAAAATTCCATAAATAAAGGTGGTTCTTTTGAAAGGGGGAGGAAGTATTAGAGTGAAGAGTGTAGAGGATGGTTGAATTTCAGGCTGAAAAAATTAAACTTGATCTCTTAGGCTTGGTTGGGACATATGAAAATGTTTTTAGGAGGTAGCTCTGATCCTAGAGAGTATACTAAAATAAGATATGATATGAAATATGAAACATATTTGGATTAATTACATTTATGTAGTGTTAAGGTTTGCAAGGCAATTTACATACATTATTTCATTTTATCCTGCAATAACCTTGAGAGATAGGTCTCATTATTATATCCATTTCACAAATGAAGAAACTAAGGCTTAAAAAATAGTGAATTGTCTAGGATCAGCTAAGTAAATATCAGAAGTATTGTTGAAATCAAAATCGAAATCTTCTTGACTGCACTTTATCCCCTGCCTTTCATAATATCATTGCTGAGTTGTTTTCCAGTTGTGTTCAACTCTTCCTTACTCTATTTGTGGTTTTTTGGCAAAGATGGTGGAGTGGTTTGTTATTTTTTTCTCTAGCTCATTTTACAGATGGGGCACAGAAGTAATAACAATTAAGTGATTTGCTCAGAGTCACACAGCTATTAAGTGTCAAAGGCTGCATTTGAACTTAGGAAGATTCTTCCTCATTCCAGGCCTGGCACTCTATCCATTTCAACACCTAGCTACTACTTTATAAGATAATAGATAGATAGATATAGATAGAAAATATATTTATATCTAAACATATATATTCTAAATTTATATACTTATTTAGGTTGGGTAGCTGTGGATAGGTTCTGACATCACTATGATATATGACATTACATGACATATTATGACATATGACAATATGACATTATTAACTATTTGGCTCTGAGCAAATTACTTAACCTGTTTGCCTTAGGGCTCTTGTAAGGCTCATGTAAGCCTCTCCAGGCCTCTCTGAAATCATTCTGTATTGACCTCAGCAGAATGATTTCAGAGAGCTCTGAAGAGGCTTACATGAATTGATGCTACGTGAAGTGAGTAGGACAAAGATAACATTGTACACAGTAAAACAAGATTATACCATTATCAATTCTGATAGGCATGGCTCTTTTCAACAGTGAGGGGATTCAGGCCAGTTCCAATGGTCTTGTGATAAAGAGAGCTATCTGCACCCAGAGAGAAGACTGTGGGAACTGAATATGGATGACAACATATTATTTTTATTTTTTTGTAATTGTTTGCTTGCATTTTGTTTTCTTTCTCTTTTTTTCCTTTTTATCTGACTTTTCTTGTGCAACATGATAATACTGGAAATATACATATAGAAGAATATAGTCAATATAAAAGAATATGTTTAACATATATTGGTTTACTTGCTGTCTAGGAAAGAGAATTAGGAAGGAAAGGAAGGAGAAAAAAATCCAGAACACAAGGTTTTGCAAGAGTGAATGTTGAAAATTATCTATGTATATGTTTTGAAAATAAAAAAGCTTTAATTTAAAAAAAAAACAGTCAATCTCACCGGCTGTTGTGAGCACTGCATGAGATAATTGTAAAGCACTTAGCACAGTGCTTATTTCATAGTAACTGCTATATAAATGTTAGGTAGGCACATACATACACCTCTCAATACCAGTGATCTCCCAAAGTAGATCATAAACTCTTTGTAACCAAGATTTGCTTAATTTTTCTCCTTTGTACCCCCAGCATCTGATGCAGTATCTTGTGTCAGTTAGTTAAAAGCAGTTAAAAAGAGGATTGTTAAATTGTCACTGACCTGGCTCCACTAACCTAGATTATCTCCACTTTGTGTTCTGGTACACTAAGATGATGGATTGCTATGAATGAAGAAATCCATTAATCAGTTTTTGATGATAAATTTTTCAAAATTTAGCTAGCTTTATGCTCAGATGGTAGAAATACCATCTCGGAGAATGAAGCTGTTGACTCCAACTCACTTAAATCCAATTCATCCACAAGTCAAGATATCATTCATTTGTGATGTCATTGGTCTTCTTTGAAAATGAAAGATGAATAACAACTGTCTGGCGGATCTATTGTTGGGAAATATTCTTCTCTTCTACTCTTTCCCTATATCTGGCTTCAATTTTTGTTTTTCAGAGTTTGTTTTATCACTGAACTTCATTTCATCAACATTTTTTAAAAGATTGGCTGGCACAGTATCCTCACCAATAATGGGGTATACCTATCCCTTGGTTTGTAGTCAAGAACACTTCAATATATCTCCCACCCCTATTATCTACTTCCTTTGCAATTCTGAACTGATATTTCTAGTTCTAAGTCTATGATAATGTCCACCTGAGGGTGGAGGGAACACCTGACTCCCAAATCCTTTGAGACACAACTTTAAATGTTAGCTCCCCACAAGCAATTCTGCTTTTAAATCAAAGGGAATCCTTTTCAACCTTCATTTAAGTTAATGATCTAACATTGCTGAGATGTGCTTTCTCTTTCCATTCACTGCTCATGTCATTTGCACTGAGTCCTAGCCTCTTTTTCTGAAATTTTACATTTTTAAGCTTTTTTTGGGGAAAAAATTAAATTTTGATTATATTTTGCTTGTTTAATTGGTTTTAAATTTTGCCTATTTATCAAAGTATATGTGCACAAAAGGTAATACAAAAATAAGATATTTAAGGGGGGAACAAGAGGAATGGTTTAAAGAACCAAAAGGAGTGGCTGAGATGAGATGATCACTTTTAACTGGGCAGCAAATTTGATCATATTCTCTGTCAGTCCAGGTGGATCTTCATTCATCTTGATAAGGGTGAAGAAATCAACTCAAGTATCTCTATGCAAAAAATAATAGCTACAATAACTTACATTTATAGAGTACTTTTGGATTTGTAAAAGCTTTGTTCACAGACACTTTGCAAGACAGGTTGGATAAGTTTTTTCAGCTTCATTTGAGAGATGGGGAAACTGAGTTTCAGTGAGGTAAAACTCTTCCTATGGTCAAATAGCTACTATATATTAGAGCTCAGCCTTGAATCCAGATCTTTGACCTCTAAGCCTAGTATTCTTTCTGCCACACTTCAACTATTTGGAAGTTCATTAAGAGCCCAGTGGCAAATGATCATATGATGAAACTTATGACGAACTTATAATGAAAAATTCTATCCATATCCAGAGAAGGAACTGATTTGTGTTTGAATCCATATTGAAGCATTCTCTCTTTTCTCTCTTCTCTTTCTCTCTTTCTCTCTGGAACTGCTGGAAATCCGCTTTCTTTCTTTCTTTCTTTCTTTCTTTCCTTCTGAGATGGGGATAAGGAAGAAAACCTAAAATTCAAAAAAATTTAATAATGTTAAATTATTTCAAATGCAATTGGGGAAATATTAAATAAACAATTTTTGAAAATAAAATGCTTGTACATGTAAAAAAGATCTATGTAGTAAGATTACCTGCTTATAGATTCCAACCTAATCCATGGCCAACCATCAGCTGTTATTCCTTTATAGTCTTTTATGCAACAGTTGCTTTGATGATGAATCCTCCAAATAGTACTTGCCAATGCATCATTTGAAGGTGAGTGAATTTAGCAGAGGCTAGACTGAATAAAACCAAGATGACAAGTTTACAACAGCTATTACAATGTCTCTAAAAGATAAGGCAGAGGATAAGGGAGGAAGAAGGAATAGGATCTGAGAGTCTATGACTTCAACGTGAATAGCATACAAGTTATGGACCAAATAATAGCTTCCTTTAGTTTTGAACCAAGAATTTGGATATTTTCAATAATAGTATTTCAAAAGTAGCATCCCACTTTCTTCCAGCTCCTTTTAGAATTTATTGGTGCCTTACACACACACACACACACACACACACACACACACACACACACACACAATTAACAGACCACTTGACCTTTCTGAGTCTCAGTTTCCTCTTTTGTAAAACTGGGACAATCTTGATTACACTATCTATTTCACAGGGTTCTTGTGGAGAAACCTTAGAGTGCTATATAAATAAGAGTTATGGCTATAATTATCTCTGAGATTACAGAGTCTTAATATTGAGGGGAAAATGTGCTCTTTTTATTATTTCTCGTCACATGGCTGAATTCCTTGACTCACACCTTATTCTTTTCATGTTTGGACAACCATAACTTGATTCTGGCCACATTTCTTAGCAGATGGCTTTATTATGAAATTCAAAGCCAAGTTCATAATGACCTTCCCTGGGATATTAAGGGAACTAGACCAGAGATTCTCCCTCACCTCCCAATAATTTACTAACATTAGGCCTTAAATCCCTCCTTTAGATGAATTATGGGGTTTAAACAATTGTTATCTATATTTTCTTACTAACTACTCAACCTCGTGTAATCTAGCATCAGTCTCTACCACTGCTCTTAAGACATCCTCTTAAAGGTCATAAATGATCTCCTTATCACAAAGTCAATGGTCTTTTTTTTTTTCTCTTCTCAGTCTCCTTGACCACTCTATAATGTTTGATCCTGGATCATTCTTTCCTCTTTGGCTCATCCTCTTCCCTTAGCCACTAGGACACTGCCCTCAGTGCAGTATGATAAAAAGAATACTGGATTTGGATTTGAAAATCTAGGTTTGAATCTCAATTCTGATACTTACTAGCTATATGATCTTGAGGACGTCACTTAATTTTTCTAAAATTCACTTTGTCAAATGAGACTAAGCATACTTGTACAATCCCCTCAACAAGTTTGAGGGTTGTTTCAGGGATGATGCTTTATGAATCTGATAATACTATGTAAATGTGAGGTATTAATATTTCAGGAGGCCTGAAGTTGAAACAGAAATATTAAACAACTTAATTGAAGTCATCAAAACAGTTAAATGTGGGGAGCTAGTGTCCTTGCCTCTCTCCATCTATTTGATAGACAAATACAGCAATGTAAGATTTTCAACATTTAAACTAAGACCGACACTATAAAATTCAATATTTTTAAGCTTCTCATAATCTTCCTTCTACTTATCAGAGGAATGAAAACATTTTTTCAGTGGATAGATGAGTGTTTGAGTGAAAACTTATTTTATTAAATGTGAGAGAAAAATATTTCAAGCCATTGGTAGGATGAAATGATCTTTGGTAAGAGAATGAAAGAAAATGAGGTTGGTAAGAGGTAAAGGAGGTAAGGTAACATCTGAAATAATTCACTTTTTAAAAGACGTAAATATACTTCATTCTGTCACTTGGCATTCTCCTCCAGTAGATTTCAAACTTCTTAAGGACAGGGGCTATTTTAGCTTTGTCTTTTTATTCCCACTAATAGCATAGTATCTGGCATAGCATGTGTATTTGATAAATGTTTGCTGATTGATTGAAAAGATATATGTGTAGCTGCAGAATCCCAGAATCTCATGGTTGGAAGTTTCCTCATATTTTGAAGGATTCTTAACCTTGGAATCATAGGCCTGCATAGGGTTTAGGGATAGATTCTAGAGGGTCTATAAACTTGGACGGAAAAAAATACCTCATTATTTTTACTAACCTTTAACTGAAACTTACTTTCCTTCAATTAATTAGAGATATGATACTAAAGAGACCATCAGCTTCAACAGATGGCCAATAGGGTCCTTGACACAAAAAAGTGAAGACCCTGGTATTTCCTTAAGGCATCCCCAGCTAGTGGTCATCCAGCTTTTACTTAAGTATCTCCAGTAAGAGGATCTCTATAAGCAATCAATGCCACTTTTGGGTAGCTCTAATGGTTAGGAAAATTGTCTATATAACGAGCCTTCAACTACCACCCATTACTTCTTGTTTTTTCTTTCTAGAGCCAAACAACAAAACTACCCACTCTTCACATGATAGTCCTTCAAATACCTGAAAGCTGGCTATCTTCAATACACTAATTCATGACATCTTTTTTGTCTATGACATAAAATGTTAAGAATCCCTAGATTAAACAATTAAACAAGTTCTCTTCTATTCCTCTTGTCAAATCTATCTCCCTCAAAGGTTCAATTCAAGTGCCATCTCCTTCAAGAGGATTTTCCCATTTCTCCTAATTTTTTGTTATGGGAGGTATAACTATTTTATCTCCTTTGTAAATTTCCATATTTACTTATCTGTCAACATATTGTAATCCAAACTATAAACTCATTAAGAATACACTCTCTGGCTTTTACCTTTGTATCCACGTTGCCTGGCACAGAATAGCTATGTTCAAATGCATTAATGTTGTGGGAGTTTTTCCAAATATTCTTTGGATTGATTCTAGAGACCCTAAGTTTAGAAGGTGTTTGAAGGCTGGGAAATTTTCTTTTTTTCTTTTTCTTTTCTTTTCTTTTTTTTTTTTTTGCTGAGGTTAAGTGACTTGCCCAGGGTCACACAGCTAGGGAATGTTAAGTGTCTGAGACCACATTTGAACTCAGGTGCTCCTGACTTCAGGGCTGGTGCTCTATCCTCTGTGCCACCTTGCTGCCTCAGAGGCTGGGTAATTTTCAAGAAAAACCTTGGTTCATGATAAGACTACAATAAATCTGCCATTCCCCTTTTTTTTCCCTATGGATCTCCAACACCTGACACAGTAAGTACTTAAGAAACACTTGCTGATTTATAAACATTTTTCCAGCTTTAAAGTTGGATGATTCTAAGATGTATGATATTTAGATGTTCTTTTATGAAAGTCTATCTTTGGCACATTAGAAATAATTTATACAGCCACTGCTTAGTCAACTGAGGTTTTAGCCTATGATTCATGAACTTTTAAAAAAATATTTTGATAACTTTCAATATAATTAATTTCCTTTGTAATCTCATGCATTTTATTTTATAAATTTGAAAAAAAAAATTCTGATAAGAGGCCCATAAGCTTCACGAGAGTGCCAAAGGTTTGCACATCAAAAAATGTTAAGAATCCATGAATTAAACAATGGTTCTTTTATTCCTCTTGACTTCCCTACCTCTCTCCAAGGTTCAGATCAATGCCATATTCTTTCCCAGTTCCCTACCTTCTCTCACAGCTATCTAATTTATTTCATAAATTCCCATATTTACTTATCTGATTTTTTTTGTTTTTGTTTTGTTTTGTTTTGTTTTTGCTGAGGCAATTGGGGTTAAGTGACTTGCTCAGGGTCACACAGCTAGGACTATTTACTTATTTGTAAACACATTGTATTCCTCTAATAGGATATAACTTAATCACTAGCAGAATCAGTCTACCTTTTATCTTTGTACCAGCAATACCTGGCCTGGAGAAAGTGCCTAATAAATATTTGCGGATCCATTACTCATTTTATTGCCCACTTGGACCTTTAATTTCAAAATGGAGAACTTCTCTCTCCCCTCCAGAAATCAACCCAGCATTCGGCTAGCATTCGATTTGAATATTCAATTTATTTTGCATAATTTCAAAAGAAATCATTACAAACTATTTAGCAACCAACAGAAAAAATCCTAGGCTAAATAAATCTTGGAAGACTCAGCCTTCTCCTAATCTTCCCCAACCTTCCTGAACTCCAAACATATTGCTAGATTCTCCCAGAGTGTCAGCCTTGCATCCATAATATAACATACCCAAGTTCTTTGTGTCAGGATCTTGCAAATGGAACAAAAAAACAGAAACAAAACAAAACAAAAAATAGAGCCTGGCCTCTAAACTGCCAGAACTTTTCTCAGAAGAAATCAACTTTCTTTTCTAGACTGTTAAGAAAACGCCTTGTCTCTCTGATTTACACAGGTACAGAGTGAATGGTTCAGAAGCTGTAGGCCTGCCCAGCCGAACGCCCATGTGTGCATGAAATTAGAATGTCAACATTTGATTCATGCTGCCGGGCTGTGGCTGTGAAACAAATTATGTCAGTGGGTGGCAATTGCAATATTAGTCTAAGCAGATAACATTTAGCTATAAGGAGGGGCCCAAGCTGCCTGTCTTCTCTCTACTCTTCTAATATGTCAACATCATTAGACCTAGAGGGCCAAAAAATTTGGTCAAATTATAGAAAATATGGAGGCAAAAGAAAATGTTATATGTGGAGAAAAGGGCGCTCTAAAGGGGAATGTTGCTACAATTAAAAAAATATTCATGTGCCCTTCTCATAGAGATCATCAGCTGACTTGAATCTGAAGCTTTGCTAGGATGCTCAAAGCAGCTACTTCTTTTTTACAAACAACCATGCTCTCCCCAGATGGAATACAGTGTGACTGACAGTATAACACCTCCAGAGCCATGAAAAAAAAATGCAATGAAATAATCCTCCTTTTATAAAAAGAAGCCTTTGAGCTCCAGGCTAAAACTAGAAACTGGTCCCAAACTGCATTTCGATGAAAAGTGCTCATAGCCTTGAAAGGGACAAAAAACTTTTTTAAGTTGCTTCCTGGATTTTTCTAGTCAAAGTCATTTTAAGACAATGAGCTCAATACAGATTTTCTGTGAAATTAGCTTAAACTTGACATTTTTAAAGTCAACTTAGAAGGGGCATTACAGCCAGAGGCAAGGCAAAGGAGCTGGCCTCCATACTGGAAAGAGAGAGTAGTCTGAGACAAGCTGCCTAGGTGTTTTTGGACAAGTCATTTAAAGTACTTGTGCCTCAGTTTTCTCATCTATAAAATGAAAAGACAGCATTTGCTTTATGGAACTCACAAGGAGTTATTCTTGTTCTGAGGAAGTCTTTAGGACTTATATATGTGTGTGTACATATATTCAATATCTATGGTTTTATATATATATATATTTATGTGTATATACACATATATAGCTTTGAGGTTTCTTTATATATAAATGAATGTATATATTTGTATATATGTGAAATATTTGTCCACATGAATGTACATGTGAAAGATAGTATTGCACAATGAGTAAAGAACTGTCTTTGAGGGAGGAAGATCTGGGTTTAAACTCTGCTTTGGGGATATTTATTAGTTGTATCATCCTGGAGAGGTAACTTAATCCCTCACTGCTCTAGTTAAGACTATAAATGAACATGTTGCTGGAAAATTTTTCCTTTTTTTTTTTTTTTTCTTAAGCAGTATTTAGGCTTTTCATGTTTGTTTGTTTATTTATTTTTGAAAGACCAATATGGTCAGTAGTTTTTTGTTTTGTTTTTGTTTGTTTGTTTTTGGTAAACTGTCTCAATGAATATGCAGCTGTGGCCAACTAAGCCTTTAGCCAAGAAATAACAATTTTACCAGGAAATGAGTCACGTGTCTATCTGTTTTATTCCCCCTTCTTTAACAAGCAAGATGGCAAAACGTCAATTTGAAGTTTTATTCCATTACAAACACCCATGTAGTTAAAGTTAATGCTGTGAAAAATCCAACTTGTAGCAGTGAAATGTTTATAGAAACAGCTGCTCACTTAGCTGGTGAACTAGGCCAAAGAAATCAGCCACATGGTTTCAGTTTTAAAGAAGAATTGGGAGGTATAGGGGATTCCACTTTAAACTTCATTGATCAGTTTTATGTTTTAGGAATTTTAAAAGAAAAGAAAATGATTACAGTGTTGAAGATAGTTTCCACACGACCTTTTGGTTAACCTTGGCCTTACCCCTAATGTAAAGATCATATACACATACAGGTATATGCATACATGTGAGTATATCTACATATATATATATATATGTTATTTCTCATCTCTTCTTAATGCAAGGACTAACTTCAGAAATCGTATTCATATGAAGTCCTCTCTCTCTACTGAAGTAAAGAGAAGACCTTGCTTTAAATGTAAAGGAAAACCTTATTGAGGTTTCAGATTTGACAGAGGAAAAAACCAGATTGGTTAGTTGCTGTGAATTTAAAATTCAGCAAAGTCATTTTTGTCCCAATCCACCTCCAACACCTCACACCCCACCTTCATATACCAGTTGGCTTTACCATGGTTCTAGAGCTCTAAAGCTCATTTTCAAAATATTTTTTGTGTCAAGCAAAAAGTTTATATATAACCACAAAATGAAAGTTTGGTGGTTCTTCCTTTGCAAGTGACATAGGGAGAGAAACTCAGGCAATCAATGCAGATGATCAATTAAGAGCATGCCTCTAAAGATTTGGAAGGCAAAACGAAGAGGATGATTGTAACCTTTTAGTTGGATTGCTGAATTTTTCCAGTGTAAGGATTCCTAATCCAGTATTCAAGGTATAGGAAAGTGTATACAAGTCTCCTGAATTACTCTTTACCTAACTTGGGGGAAGGGAAATATGTGAAACAAAACAAACTTTTAAATAAAATTTCATCAAATCTCTTATAAAGGTTGTGCTCTGTGGAAAATCCTTTAAATAAAGAGGGAGCTCTGGCACCCATAGATAGTGTTGGACTTGGAGGTAGAAAGAGCTGGGTTAAAATCCCCTCTCAGACATTTACTTACTGTGTGATTATGGTAAGTTAATTAACCTCTCTCAGACTCTATTTCTTCACCAATAAAATGGGAATAAAATAGCACTTATTTATTATATGCTTGTTATGAGGATCACATAAGATGTAAAAAGGATGCTTTGCAAAGGTATTATGTGACCCAAGGCGATAAAGCATTTGCCAATCACAGAAATTTAAGATGGGAGAAAAACCCCATCTATTTTCTTTAGGAAGTTATTTTATTCTACAGCAGTTATTGATTATAATAGGAACAGAGACTTTTTCTATCCATTCCCACCCAGACTCTTACCCCAGGAAGAGTTTATGCCTTTAAAAATAATTTCATCCTTCTGAAAGCATCTTCCTCCTAGGTTCTATTTCCCTTCCCTTGCTCTGGTTTTAAAATCAGATTTGTTTTTTGTTTGTTTGTTTGTTTTTTACCTTCACAACCACTTCCCATTTTCTGCAGGTAATTTTTTACAAAGACATTCAAACCCCAATTCAAAGACTGAAGGAAATATTCTCTTTTTAAGGGGAAACTGCAGGCTTGTAACTTCTGTATGCCAGGAAGACCCCAGAAGAAAGATGGCATTATCATCAGCAGTTAGCTGTCAAATGCATTTTAATGCTTTATCAGGGAGAGCTCAGAACAAAACTGCTCTTTCTCTCTCTACCTTGGAGAAAGTAAATCCTGGCTCTATCCCACTGTTGGGAGTTAACTGTATTCCTTCAGCCTGTGATGTAAATTTCAGGAGATCAGAGAACTGAGTAAACAATATTTTGATGTAAACAGATTATCAACAGGAGAGGAATGACCGTCTGGTCACCCGTGGGGGTTTATTCAGTTAACACTTCCACCCCTTAAAGACAATTGTGTGCAATCAATGCATATAAGGCCTTTCAGTCCCGTTGCTAAGCAATATGTAGTGTCAACAGAAAAATGCCTGATGTACAGCGGGGCGGCTCAACACCCAAGAGAAAACAACACCCTCTGATATTTTAAACTTAATTCAGTTTGTTATGAAGATTGTGACAGGTCCAAGAATCTAGAGCAGAAAGATATTTGCCCTTCAAATTTTGCCTTTGTGCAGTCGATCTACTGTGTGGGGGAGAGAGAGATGAATTTGGTAACAAGTGAATTACAGGCCAAACAGTAGTTGGTTCAAATAGGAGAAGGCAACCCAGCAGGGGAGTACTGAATATTCATTCACTGCTAGCACAGCAGTCATCTTACAATTTCGGCTTCAATATCTGGGCTGATCATTTGTCTAAGATTGTATATGCGGACTCTCATTTTCCTCATCTCTGAAATCTATTTTCGGAACAGCCCCCAAAGCTACTTTCAACAGCTTCTTCAGAAACTCTAAAGAAAGGGAAGAAAACTTGAATGGCATCCCATCATCCTATACAACCATGAAAACCTGTTTTGTGGGGGCATTCTTGAAACCAGACCAGAAACTCTTAAGAGTTTTTGTGTTTATTTACCGATTTCTTCCCCCTCCTCCCCCACCCAGTCGATTTTATATTCAAATGCAAAATATTTCTAAGGACCCATTTGAAAGTCAGCAGCAAGATCCTTCAGGATTGTTGAGAAATGCAACATTTCATAAACTGGTATTTACAGATTCAGGAGATGTACAGGAGGAAATTCACTTAGCCAGGGCATCTTTGTTTTCAGGACTTGGAGACAAAACTCTGATTAAGAAGATCTGCAGCTTCTAAGGGCCTAGTAGAAGTTAATTAAATAGATTGCTCCCTAATGGCATTTCCCAAAGAGCAAACTTACCAAGCTTGTAAAATGTTTTCCTAACAAGCCACTGGCCAATTCGGCATTCTCAGGGTTGCTCTTGACAATATATGGCCCTACAGGGCACTGTGGCTATGTACTGGGCTGGGGAATGGCCAGTGAAATTTCCTTCCACCATTTATTCACTCGTTTCCATCTGTGGAGCTGAACATCAGCTTGGCAAGAGAACTTTGCACAAAAATTTCAGAGGACAGGGCCATGCTGCTTAACTTTTTTTTTAATTATTTTTATTTTTTTATTTTTTTTGCTTCTTGACTTTTAAAATCTGATTCCTTAAAAATCAATAAGGCTCTAATGGTTTGAGAATGTTTTCCTTAATGTAAACTAAACAAGGAAATCATTAAAGGCACTGCAAAGAAAATTTTAAAAAGGGAAATTTTCCTGTCTTTTTTTTCTTTTTACCTTGTGTGACAGAATTACTTTTTAAGAATTTTATTGTCAGAGGAAAATACAGGTAGTCATAGGGAGAAGCAAAGGTAGATAAATTGACTTAATAAGTTTCTTAGGACATGGTTCTTTCCCAAAAGGAAGCTCCCCTTCTTCCTTTCCCCTGCACAAAAGCATTGTCCAATGATGAAGCAAAGGTACGTCCAAACAAGTCATAAATATGTGTTAGGGACCACCTGCAAGTTACACTATGCCATTATACTAGGCTTCTGCACCCAAATCTAGCTAGACTCTTTCAGACTTTTCAAAGAAAGGCGTAGAAATGTGAATGGAAGCATTATCAAATAGTTCAGTAGCTGCCATGGATCTCTTTGGATTAATAGCTCAGATCTGGTCCCTGACTGTGTTTCATTCTCATCCTTGAAGTGAATTCCAATGAATGCCCAGTGTTAAAAACCCAAGGAAGAGGGACTCCCACTTGTAAAAATGAACTGCCAGAGTTGCAGATGTTTACTTGCCCAAAATGCATAGGAAGTTTGGGGGTTGGATAATTCAGAATTAATCCAAAATATCCATAACTTCTCTACATGAGTGAATATTTATAAACATTTCTTTCTTTCCTTAAATTCTGGACTCAAGTTTAAAATTTCTTCAATTTATTTACATAAAGAATCTGTTTCTTAAGTCTCTATCCTAAACTCACCATAGTCATCTCTCAAATAGGTGAGAAAGCCATTCTTTGAGACATCTATTCTCATCTCTCTTCCATTTCATTCCTAGACTTCCTGGATCTCTCCTGTCAAATTTCATTTCAAAAATTATCTACAATTCCTCACTTATGCTCTCTTTAACAATTTGCAATCTGGTTTAGACCCCCATCACTCAATTGACATTTATCCTTTTTTTTTTTTTTTTTTTGCTTTTTGTTGAGGCAATTGGGTTTAAGTGACTTGCCCAGGGTCACACAGCTAGGAAGTGTCTGAGACCAGATTTGAACTCAGATCTTCCTGACTTCAGGGCTGGTGCTCTAACCACTGTGCCACCTAGCTGCCCCAACATTTATCCTTTTTTAAATTGAATTTTATTTTCCCCTAATTACATTGTCATTAAAAATTTTAGCACTCATTTTATATCATTTTAAATTCCAAATTTTTCTCCCTTTAACCCTTCTCCCCCCTCTTCTGAAGATGGTAGCCAGTTTGATACAGTTTATAGATGTACTATCATATAAAACATATTTCCACATTAGTCAAAGTTGTGAAAGAAGAAACAGCACAAAAGGGATAACACAAGATAGAATAAAATAAGTGAAAAAATGTGCTTCAATCTGAATTCAGAGTTCATCAATTCTTTATCTGGAGGTGGATAGCATTTTCCTTAATGAATCCTTTGTACTTGTCTTGGATCATTGTATTGCTGAGAAGAGTTGAATCATTCATAGTTTGTCATCATACAATGTTGCTGATACTGTGTACAATGTTGTCTTGGTTCTGCTTGTTTCACTTTTCATTAGTTGATATAAATCTTTCCAGGTTTTTCAGAAATCTGCTTGTTCCTCATTTCTTATTGCAAAATAGTATTGTTACAATCATGTACCAAAGCTTGTTGAACCATTCCACAATTGATGGGTATCCCTTCGATTTCCAATATTTTGCCACCACAAAAAAGGCTGACATGTTTACACATTTAGTTGACCTAAAAGTCCTAAACTATCTCCTAAAAGATCAACTTTTAGTTGAAGTCACCAAACTATCAAGAAAGAGCCTTTCTTCAGTTAGCCTTTGCATATTCTCCAAATGGACTCTCTTTGTTCCCTTTCCTTCAGAATTACAACATTTGTGGAATCCTTTTTAACGTATCTCTTTTCCAGGAGCAACTAGGTGGTGCAGTGGATAGAGTACCAGCCCTGAAGTCAGGAAGACCTGAGTTCAAATCTGACCTCAGACACTTAACTCGTCCTAGCTGTGTAACCTTGGGCAACTTGCTTAACCCCAATTGTCTCAGCAAAAAAGGGCATATATATATATATATATATATCTTTTCCAGCCTCTTTTTAGTAGTATCAAGAAGAGTCCTCCAACATTTTGTTACCTTCTATTAGCTGTCCACATTCTCTCTTGGCAATCTTATTCAATTGTCACCTCACAGATTTTATCATTGAAAAAGTTTTTGGAGGTCATTTACTTCAACTTGTATCTGAAGAGGAATCTCCTCCCAAACATCTAAATAATAGTTTTTTTGGTTTTTTTTTTTAGTTTTTTTTTTTATTTGCAAAACATATGTATGGGTAATTCCTAAACATTAACCCTTACAAAGCTTTCTGTTACAAATTTTCCCCCCTCTGCCCCACCCCTCCCCTAGATGGCAGGATATCCACTACATGATAATTATGTTAGAATACTTAAGAAATCGAATATATGTATAGTTATTGATCATTTTTTGTGCAGGAGAAATCATATCTACAAGAAAGAATAATCTGATAAAGGAAATACAATGCAAGCAAACCTCAATAGAGAACATGAAAATGTTATGTTGTGGTGCACATTTCACATCCCTCTCTCTAGGTATGTATATGGCTCTCTTCACCGAACAATTGGAACTGGTTTGAAGCATTTCATTGTTGAAGAGAGTGATGTCCATTAGAACTGATCCTCATATAGTATTGTTGTTGCCGTGAATAATGATCTCTTGGTTCTGCTCACTTCACTGAGCATTAGTTCATGCAAGTCTCTCCAGGCCTCTCTGAAATCGTCCTGCTGGTTGTTTCTTACAGAATAATATTCCATAACATTCATATACCATAATTTACTGAATAATAGTTAATAAGCCTCCACTTGGAGAACTTTAGTCATGCTGAGCTTCTATAGCCAACACATTTCCTTTTTGGATAGTCCTAAGGGTTAGAAAAAGTTCTTTCTCACAGTAGCCAAAATCGGCCTCTGTAGGTTTCACACAAATTTAAAAAAAAGTTTTACTGGTGTGTTTTGTCTTTAATTTTAAACAGCTACAGATTACTTCCCCTGAGTGATAGGTCTTTTGTGACAAAGTTAAAGTTAAGCAAAACTAGCAATACAATGATCTCATTAAAACATTTCATATCTGTAGCACTACCTCTCTTTCTCAAATGAACAGAAATTTCTCTTCTCTCCTTTCTATCCCTCACCTCATTGAAAAAGAAAATAGAAAATAAATTTATTGCAACAAATATGCATAGCAAAGCAAAACAAATTTCTTAAATTGCCATATACAAAAGAATATACATGTATATGTATATACATATGTATATGTATATATAGAGAGACATATATATGTATCTTTTTTCATTCCTTAAATTCATCAACTCTTTGCCATGGATAGCATGTTTTATCATGTATTTTCTAGGAAAAGAGTGTCAAATACATGGTCCATAGTCTAAATGAGATCCACAGCACTCCAAAGTATGTCCCAAAGCAGATTAAAATGTGTCTGAGAACAATTTAACAAAATAAATAAAAATACAATAGAACATGTGGTTTCAGTTGCTTCAGCTGTGTCCAACTCTTTGTGAGTCTATTTGAAGGTTTCTTGGCAAAGATACTGGAGTTGTTTGCCATTTTCTTCTCCAGTTCATTTTACAGATGAAGAAACTAAGGCAAAGTTAACAAATCTTCATTAAGAGTTTCCAATAGAGGAAGGAAGGGAAGGGAGACAGAAAAAGTAAATGTGAGTTCACTGAAAAAAAAAAAAAAGAAGAAAGAAATAATAGCTT
>JAJPUD010000725.1:252215-267840 GCA_023553655.1 Myrmecobius fasciatus
AGAGAGAGAGAGAGAGAGAGAGAGAGAGAGAGAGAGAGAGAGAGAGAGAGATCACATTTTAGACATGATCAATGGAAATAAATGACAAATCACATATGTTCAAAAATTCAACTTCCAAGTAGTAGGTTGAGGAAGACATGTTTAAATGACATTTTATTTGGGGAAAAAAAACCCTGGGAGTTTTACTGGATTTCAATGAATGCTCAGTATGGAGTTAACAGTGTGCTACATAGTGGCCATAAGCCAAATTAACAAAGTCAAAGACTTGATAGAACTCTGCTCTGGGAAGACACATCCAGAGTATTGTATTCAGTTCTGGGAGTCACATTTTAGGAAGAATACTAATGGAGTGTCCCAAGGAGGGCATCTGAGATCATACTACATGGAGATTGGTTGAAGAAATTAGAAATACTTAGTTTAGAGAAGACTTTAAGAAAAAAGGGAAAGCTTTAAGATAATGGGTTTCCCTTTATCAATCAATCATGGGATGATTGCTCATTGGGTACATTCTAAAGTAAGATTATTGTTCTGGTATGAATTGGATGAAATTATCTCTAAGACTCCTTGCAGCTCTGTGGTCCTGTGATTCTATGATGCTCTGCTTAAAAATCATCAGTGGCTTCCTCTTGTCTTTTCGGTAGTAAAAGTATAACTTTTTTGTCTGGTATTCAAAGCCTTTTTCAATCTGATGCTTGACCCTAACTTATCTGGCATTATTTCTCTCCATACACTCTAGCCTGCTTCCTAAAAAACATAATGTGCCTTTGCCCATTCATTCCTCTGAAACAATTTTCCTGTTTTTCATTCTTTGAATTCTTACCAATTCATCACATATGTATTCAGCATGTACTAAATGCCAGACACTGAAGATACAAAGACATAAATAAAATAGTGTCTACTCCTGCAGGGTTTTTTCCCCCTGGGTGGGATTTTATTCTATTTCGAGGGTGTAAACTATACTCAGTGAAGTAAATATAGAAGTGCAGAAGGGATCTGGTGGGGAGAAGTGGCATCAAATATGGAGCTTGAAAGATTTAGAACTTTAAGAGACCTTAGAGATCATCTAGCCTAGTAGTTCCTAAACTAGGGTTAATGGAGATCCCCAAAGATATCTTGATATCAGCAGGCCCATTAGTTTAGATAGGAAATTACAGCTTTATTTTTTACTAACATCTAAGTGAACATTTTCTTCAGTTATGAACATAGACAACAAGCATTATTCTGAAGGAGTTTATAGATTTCACCAGACTGCCCAATGGGTCCATGACATACAAAAAAGGTTAAAAACCCCTGTGCTAACCCAGTTTCATAATTTTCATGTTGAGAAAACAGAAATTTCAACCTATACCTTTACCAGTCACTTTCTTATTTTTTTCTCTTTGTATAAAAAAAAAAAATCAAATCTTTCTTGTTTTGAAATTAGAGATGCATTCAAGTCAATTCATTTCTTTATGTATATCTTAATCACCTACTAAGCCAAAAGCTATGTTAGCTAGATGCTGGTGATACCAACCAAAACAAAAATAAAACAAAAAAAAAAAATTCCCACCCTCTTGGAGCTTACATACCATGGGGATAGGTGTGTGTGTTTGAGGAGGGGCATACATACACAAAGAAATACATATAAAAAATATAGTGTAGATATAAAGTTATTTGGGGAGGAGTGTTAGGTATTGTACCTAAGGGCATCGGGTCTTATCTCTATGTTAAGAGTCTCACCTCTTTAGTAAGAGCTTCAGTTGGCATTCTGGCCATGCTCAGCGTGTCTATTCAAAGGAGTGTCATGAGGAGCCAGAGGATAGATTATGGCAGTTCTTTATTCAGGATCTCATCTCCTCCATCGTTTCCTGGCTGTGACCTCTTTCCCTTACCACCAGCCTTGCTTATATCTTCCCTCTTCTCCTAGCCTCATCTCATCACCTGACCCCTCTTCCTTGCCTACCTTCCTTTCCCACTCTGTGATCACGACATTTGTCCATATGCCCACACCCAATCATCAGTAATTAAGTTTGTATTGAAAGGAGGTATTCAATTTTGGAGGGTCTCATTCTTCTTTCAATAACAGAGCACTTCCTCAAAACAAGCTTTTCTAAGACCACTTTAGACAGCCATTATTATTATAATGAAACCATTACCAGCAATCTTTGGCCAGTTTTGGGGTCTGTTTCTCAAGGGAGTCACAGACCACGCCCTTTGATCCTCAATTCAAGGACAAACTTCTTTTACTGGGGTCCCAAAATCTTAGACCCTGACATATCCCCTTTTTCTTTTAGGCGTGAAATGCTCACAGATTTTGGGGGAACAGGTAGCAAGGAAGTGAGGTGTACATGGCATGGAGCATATCTCTGATCAAATACAAGAAAGCTTTTAACAATACAGGTACTAAGCATAAAATCAGGAGCAACAGAACAGAACATAAACAGATTTTGTACTTGATGACCTACAGGATTGCTATGGGAGTACCTAAAATGTTACTGCCTGTTTTGTCTAGATCCAGACCTTCAATTTCTATCCCAGAGGAGGAATTTACAATAGTACATACATGAGTAAATCTACAATCACATCTTGCTTTTAACATCAGACTAACAGCATCAACTTGGTACCCAATTTAAACCAGTGTCTAATAGTTAAGGGCACACATTGCCCTGAACCAGAAAAAGTCCCAACAAAAGTTCATAAAAGTGAAAGTTCTGTCCAATTCCATTAGGGGTTGCTGTCAGATAGTCTCAGCCAAGCAGACCTCTCAAGCTCGTCATTGCCCGAAGCAAGAAGTAAAATCAAACTGGTCAACAGTCTCAAGATATTTGTCAGGTCTCGTCCTCGGCGATTGCGTTATCTCCTTCACTGTTTGCTGGGTGCCTTTGGCCAGCACCCAACAGTCTCTGGTTTCTGTAGAGATATAAAGAAAACCTGGACCCCACATTAGTACCCTGTAACTAAGACTACATGTCTCATTGCAAGGGACAAGCCATCAGAAAGAGCTGGAGAAAATTGTGTACAAGGCTCTATCCAGATCTCCTTGAGTTAAATCTCCACCTCTCTCCCCTTTTCTTTTTTGCGAGGATCGCCTTCAAGGTGAAGGTTGGCACGTTCCACAATGCCATTGTGGAACATGAGGGATACCAGTAATATGCACAATGCCAATCTCCTTCATCCAGTCTTGAAGGGTATGGAAGGTGTAAGCCAAACCATTATCAGTTTTAATTTCTAAAGAGGTCCCAGCTATGGAAAAGCAATGATATCAGCTAACTTATTGCCTTCAGATAAGGACCTAAGTCCATGTAAAAAGTAAACTGGCTCAGTTCGGGCAGAGAGGGTTTGCTGAGCTCGCAAAAAGTAAGCAAAAGCAAGTGAGCTCTCCAACTTTTGCATGGCTTAGACAGTATAGGCACTATCAGAGATGACATTAATAACCTGAAAATATAATAAGAGAGCATGAACTATAACATACAGCTCATTTCATTGCTCTCTCGCTCTCTCTGCCAGAGTTTAAAACAAGCCAAACCCTTTTTCTTTTTTCCTTTCAAATTAGCAAAACAGGTTATAATTATTAAACACAAATTGAAAAACCACAAGCATTTATATCATGCACCAACATGGAAATAATCCCAATATAAAATTTACTCCATTAAACTGGGCATAATTTCTTCCTCTCTCCCAGGCTTCGAATCCCTGCCTGCAGTCAGGGATCTGAAAAAAAGGGGGGAAAGTGAAAGAAATTATCTTTGCTGTATCTTCTCTAGAGACAAATTATCAAACTCCCCAACTAGTACTCTAATGGACTTTTTCGAAGTTTCAAACTTGGCCAGAGTTGAACTTCAAAAAAGTCTTTTTTCTCTTTTTTAAAATTAATTTTCTCTAATAAAGATATTAGATCCCAGAAACTGAACTATTTGGAGACACTCCCTTAGTTCTCCATTACTGATAGATTCTAATTATAAGTACCTAGCTTTTCAGTCTTAAGTACCCTAAAGTATCCTTAAGTACCTTAGCTTCTCTTTTGCTAATTCCTTCTTGGAGTTGCCTGTGAAAGAACAAAAGAATCCTAAAGGGTGGTGGTGAGATTTCTCTGTTCACTCCCTTCTCCCACCCATTCTCTGTCTCTCTCAAGCCAGGCCTTCATCCCCTAAAACCAAAAGATTTGCAAAACTCCAATTCTTCTGAATTGAAGAAACTTTTCCCAAATCAGATTTAATTACTCCACCATGATCCCACAGTAACAATTGCTTTCACATTCCCTTTACCTATTCCCCTTTCAATTAACCAATTTATCTCAAATCCTCAGCCAATTTCTAATTTTGGCTATTTTCTGATTTAAATCCAGGCTTTTTAAAACTAAACTGTTATTCAATCTCTCTGTAAAGAGTTACCTCTTTACAAATGACCACTTAAGAGTTTTCAGAAAACTTTTCTAACACACCTTAATTTAGGAGAGCTATTCTCTCAGGCCTCCCAGGCTGCCAATGATTCCTAAACAATTTTAGTTAATAAATCTTGAACTCTAATGATTAACAATGAGCAAAAATCAGAGATCTGATCCTACCAATTGCCACTATCTATCTTGGAAACCTATCATAGATCAGATTGGCATCTGGCAGCCATAAAACTCCAGCACTGTGGAGGCCTGAGGCCTTAGGGCCTTCGTCACACCATGCCCACCTCTCAATCAGTTCAGACCCCGACTCGTTTGGGACAAAGGACGAAGGTCTCATCTTCTGGAGCTTCTTCAGGCTGACACGGGACGTAGCTAGATCCAGTGTTGGGGGTCTGACTGAAGAGGGCAAGATAGCTGACTAGATCTGTGACTCGGGCTCCACCTTCAATGGATAAGGGATTCTCGAGGGTTCCCTCACCCCGTTTCTCTGCTTCTTATTAGCTCTACATTGTTTAGAATAGTGTCCTCTTTTACCACAGACCCTGACAGAGGAGTAGTTACAACTTAAAACTAGAGGGGAGTGAGGGGTCAGAAAATGGATCCTGTAGGAAAAGATGCCCAAACTGTGCTTTAAATTTAGGGATTCTAAAGGCAGAGGTCAGAATTGAGAGAATTCCAAGTACTGAGACAGACTGCACAAGAGGATAATGGTGGGAGGCAAATGCCACATCCAAGGAGACCAGAAGGGTAGTTTGACTGAAAGCTAGAGTTCCTGAAGGGGAATAATGTTCAGTTTGTTTGGAAAGAAAAAATCAAGTCAAATTGTATAGGGCTTTAAATATAAGCAAGATGGCATATTGTATAGAATAGCAGGCTAGGTAATTTAGGGGACTAGACAAGACAATCTGAGTTCAAATCCTGCCTCATTAATTTACTAGCTGAATGACTCTGGAGGCATTGCTTAACCTCTCAGCCTTAGTTTCCTCACTTGTAAAATGATAATAATAGCACCTACCTTACAGGCTTATTGTAAGGATCATATAAGATAATATGTGTAAAGCCCTTTACAAACCTTAGGGTACTATATTAATGTCAGTGATTATTATTTCATTGATGATGATATCAGATAAAGAAGGTTGTATTTTATCCTAGAGGCATAGGGAGCCATTATAGCTTCTGAATTTGGGAATTACATGATTATATTTATTCCTTAGGAATCTTACTTTGTCATCTGAATGAAGGATAGATTAGACAAGTGAGAGTAGTGGCAAAAGTTTCCATTTGGAGACTGTATGAGAGTGAACTAATGATGATGACTGATATATGATGATGATATATGATAGATGAACTAATATGGTGACTGTATAATTGGAGAGAAAAGGGTGGATGTTGTAGAAATAGATGCGGCCTGAGGATGGTGTCACTGTTTGATGAAAGCTATTCTTTCCCATTTCTTCTTCCTCCTCCTCATTTTCTCCTTCAATTATGCTCAGTTAATTCTCTGGAGAAGAGGGATTTCAAGCTATCTTGGTAGTTAGGTACAAAAATCATCTAACTTTTGAATCATGGAAGAACAAAGAAAATGTGCCTACCAACTTAGTAGAATGAACAGAGAGGTGTTGGGAGGTGGGGGGAAGTCCCAGAGTCCTACTTGGAAGCTTTAAGGTCGTCCATACAAAATAGCCAATTTACAGTTATGGTTACACTTGAGTCAATTAAAATGTTTTATTAGCAAGAATTTGAATCTCTTACCTTCATTAACATTTAACAGTAAATGGGAGAAAAAAGGTAAATAAAATATTATCTGGCTTTTTAAAGGTCATTTCAGACTGAGCATTATAAAATGTGAGCTAGGAAAGCGGAATATGGCCCTTTGTGTGGATTTAGTAGAAGTGGCCACTGCAAAATAGATGTGTGCATATGTTTAGGTATCAGTGAAAGACTACTCTTATGGCAGGTGAGCCTATGCAATGAAAGATTCTAAGGTAGATTTAATTATGGTCAGCATAGATTGTGTGTATGTAGGGGGGATAATGGGGAGTCAGGGATTTGACATGTGAGAATTTAATTTTTGCTTTAGATCTTGGATTATAAATCATCCTGAGTATGTGGCCCTTTAATGGCTGTTTTCATGACCAACACCTGCTTTCTAACAACCTTAGGCTAATAAACCCAATTGATTAAATGACATACCTAACTCTTCCCCAAAGGAAAGGAGTGTATGGAAGAGGGGTGGGTGGATCCCGGAATTTGGTTTTCAGCTAGGCCAGCAAGTGCTTCAGGGAAGCCCCACAGTCACAATTAGGAGTCCAATTCACATCCCAGTTCCTTTCACCCTACTGAAATTTGGGGTCATGCTGTGTATTGTGTTCTAAAAGCAAAGGTACAAAGAGATTGTTCACCAGAGAACTATCTCAATCTATAAGAATTGGTTTTTACAAAGTTTCAACTAATGCTTAACCACAAATAATTCTCTGGAAAAAAATTAGATAGGTTAACAATTTAGCCCGACATATGGGGACATGCTGATTGTGACCTAGATATGTGAAGCTAAAGTGGTCATACTATGGCTTGAAAGTGTCTTGACAAAGGATAAATAATCAGACTTTAATTTTAAAAAAATCAGAATTCATGAACCAGTTAGTTTTATATTTCAGAAGAGAGCTTTTGTGTATGACCCACAAATAGGTTGATTGGGACTTAAGAGCTTTCATTCCTACTATAGGGAAAATGAAGAAGTATCAGATCAGGAAGCTAGCATTCATTCATTCATTCAATATTTATGAAATCCCCGATATATGCAGGACTCAGTATTAGGTGCTAGATGAGATATATATCTTAGAAAAGATTTGGAACTCACTTTAAAATAACATATTCTAGAAAAATTATAGGTCACAAACACAGATAAGGTACAACATTCTATCACAAGTGCTTTAGCAAAACCCAGGGATTCAGAAACTCAAAAGTAGAAAGTTCTTGTGCTAACTTCAAGATTTTCATGAATCCCTGATCTCACCAATGGGGATACTCTAGCCTTTGGGGGAGATCACAACTCAGGCATGTTTTCTCTTTCTGTCTAATTTGTGTGCATGCTCTTCCATAAATCTTTCATAGAGGATCTGTCCTACTCTCTGCAGTTCTTTTAATATCTTATCAGTACCAGTGTGATATTCAGGCAACCCATCTGTTATGATTCAATTTTACTACATGTCTTTTCCAATCCAGTCTTCCCTTTCCAGTCAGATAACATGAGTGGTTATCTGTCATGCTATTTCTCCCTTGAAAATTATCATTGATAATATTCTTCATCCTGCTTACAACAGTGTATCTTTCCAGTGCCTTTTAAGACATCTGCAATTTTGATTCTTTGACAATCATAGATTCCATGAATCATAAACATACAGTATCACTAGATAAACATTCCTGTAAATCAGATGAGGTTTGGTGATAGGGATTATTTCAATGTCTTCTCAGTTTCCTAACTGCAATACTGTCTGTGCAGTCAACTCTAAGTCTTATCTTATTGTTTTTGTGTTGTGTCTGACAAAGACTTGTGAAACAATGGACAAATCTGGAAGGGGAAGGGAATAGACATTTATATAGCATTTAACCCATTCTGGGGCTAAACTAAGTGCTTTATAAGTATTATCTCATTTGATCCTCAAAACAAATGTAGGTGTTATTATTATCTCTATTTTACAATTGAGAAAACTAAGGCAAGCAGAGGTTAAATGATTACTTGTCTGGAATCATACAGCTAGTAAGTATAAGAGGCTGTAGTTGAACTCAGATCTTCCTGACTCTAGGCCTGGTGCTCTACACACTGTGCTACCTAATTGAATGGATTATCCTTCCCACTGAATGTCATAATCTTGGCAACAGAGGTTCCTCAACCTTGTGATGTTTACTGTATGGACTGGTGTTAATTGAGTAATCATGAATCTCAATGAGGGAGCTCCATAGAGTCCAGGGTCTTGATACAATTATCTCAAATACCACAGACTTAACCAAGAAGAGAACATTTTTCTGTTCCATTTAACGATTTTTTTCTGTTCTATTTAGCAACAATTTATCCCATGTTAAGGCATGCTAAAGATATTTCCTTTAGGAGATAGGAGGGAAAGATTTAAAGATAATACAAGAACTCAGCAAGATAATATAGATAATGCATAGAGAAAGACTTGAATTCAAGTCCCTACTCTAATACATATTGGCTGTGTAAGGCTAGGTAAATCAAATAACTTCTTAGAGCTCTAGGCAATTCTCTGAGCTTATAAAATAGAGATCATTTCATACCTGTAGGCTCCCTGTACCAATCTATTCATAAATGCAGTCCCTATCCTTAATACAAGGGGAGCCTTATATAGGTGAAGTGTTGAGTGAGATGGGTTCAAAAGCTATGTAGCTAAATGAAAAAGCATAATTTGTTATGATGAGAGATTTTCTTTATATATATAAAGCTTTTTATTTGCAAAACATGTGCATAGGTAATTTTTCAACATTGACCCTTGCAAAGCTTTCTGTTACAAATTTTTCCCTCCTACCCCCCATCCCCTCCCCTGGATGGCAGATAGTCTAATACATGTTAATTATGTTAAAATATTTGACAGATCCAATATGTGTATATATATTTATACAGTTATCTTGCTGTACAGGGAAAAAAAAAAACCTGAGAAGGAAAACAATGTAAGCAAACATCAAAAGAGAGTGTGAAAATGCTACATTTGTGGTCCAGATTCAGATCCCACAGGTGCATATGGCTTTCTTCATCACTGAACAACTGGAACTGGTTTGAAACATCTCATTATTGAAGAGAACCATGTCCTTCAGAATTGATCATGATGAGAGATTTTCAAAACAAATGTGTATAAGTATGTATATATATATAAATGAAAATGGGAGTGGGGCAATGAGATTACCATAAATGTCTTCTTCCACTAAATAAATATTGTTTATCAACAGTGTTTGTGTTCTGAGCAAGCTGCAGCCATATCCCAAAACCAAAATTACATAGATAAATGTAAAATTTGCTTTTCATGTATTAAAACATTTGTTCTATTTCTCTAAATGTCAAAGGCTACTCCTCACTATACCTCTAGCATTATTCCAATTAGCAGCTGGAGAGCCTGCCCTCCCTTTGTCCAAATCTGAATGTAAATATCATTTGACTTCAGCTCAACCAAGAAGAGGACCTTTTTTTCTATTCCATTTAACAACTATTTTGATAAAGCAAAGAAGAGGTGACTGTTTCTAGAAAGTAGATATGAATCAGGTATTTAAACAAGTTCACACCCTCTTATCAAACCCTCTCTAAGTCCCCTAATTTCATTTCATTTTTTTCTAATTATAGTATTATAGATCTTTGAATTACATAAGTACACATTCTCTGTAACTTCACTAAGTAGAACTATTATACAGCTCATTCCATCCCCTAACCTCCCTTTTCAACAGAATTCTTTTATCTCATGGAAAGTTGTAAAGTCTAGTGTTCCATCACATGGTTAAATGCTCACCTTCCTGTGCCCCACTCAGATTATCACCATTTAGAATAATGTAACATGTTTCAATGCTTGATCCACAATGCAAAAACTTTTTATTAAATTCTCCATCTAATAATAAGGTTCTTCATCTCCCAAATTTATTCCTTGATACTCTCCAACTCATCTCCCTTCTCCGTCACTTGTGATTTCTTTTTCCCATTGAATAATGGGTAAAACCTATTCAGTTCTGCAATTTCTTTGCAACATGTACTCTTATAGAGCTCTGGGGTCTTAAAAGGTTAGATGATTTGCCTAGTCAGAGATACTCAGGACTTGAACCCAGGTCTTCCTGACTCCAAGGCCATTCTCTATCCACTACACCATGATTTCTCTCATTTGCTTATGGTTCTTTAAACACAACTTCATGCTCTAATCTATTGTTCACAACATTCTTAATTTCTTTCATCAAATTATGTCAATTTTCTTGTTGAATAGTTGTATTATAATTCTTCTGCAGAAAAAGTTTCACTCATAAAAAGTACATTCTCCTTCCCTCTCCCATTGTGTATGTCTCTTTCCTTTCCTCTCTCCTCCTTGTCCTTTTCTTCCTTTTCCTTCCCCCTCTTCTTTTTTTTCTCCTCCTCCTCCTTTTTCTCCTCTCCCTCTCCCTCTCTTTTTTTTTCTTCTCTCCCTCTCCCTCTCCTTTTCCCCCTTCCCTCCTCTCCTCCCTCTCTCCCTCCCTCTTTCCCTCCCACCTTTCTCTCTGTCCCTCTCTCTTCCTCCCCTCAATTGAAATATATCTTAGAAACCAATAATCCAATCTATATGACTAATTTATCTCCAATAACAACACCTGAATGAGAATTAATCACTCTTCAAACATTGTAAATGGTTAACCAACATTTGTTTGAAAACTCCCCAGTAAGGAAGAAACGCCCACCTCCAGAAGTAGCCTATTCAATTGTCATATAGGCTCAACTGTAAGGAAACTTATCCTCAGATTAAGCCTAAATTTCTTTCACTGCAGTTTCCGTTGCTTTTCCCTGGTCCTCTCCTTTGGGGGCAAGGAGAACAAACCTTCCACATTTACATCAAAACAGAAATATTCCTCACTGAGTCTGGTCTGAATCTGCTTCTGAATTCAGCTGACCCGACATGGTCTAGCCTATAACTTCATCTTTTCCACATAAAGAGCATGAAAGCTTTTGTTTTGGTTATTTATTTTGAAAAATTTTACAAGTTTGAGTTTTGGCAGAGAATAACTATATCTATCTTTAATTAATGGCAGGGTAAGTGCTACAGTGGATAGAGAGCCAGTCTTGGAGTCAGAAAGATCTAAGTTCAAATGTTACCTCAAATACTTACTAGCCAAATGGGCAAGTCATTTAACCTTATTTGCCTCAGTTTACTCATCTGTAGAATGAGCTGCAGAAGGAAGTGGAAAACCACTAAAAGAAAACCTTACCTGGGGTCATAGAAAGTCAGACACAACTGAAAAACAACTATACAACAAAAAATCTTTAATCAACACCCCTGTTTCTACTAAGTCCAAATGCCAGCTCTAATTATCACCTTTGTTAAATGCCAAATCCTAATACTCTTCTGGATGTCAGTTTACTCATCTACAAAGTGATGGATGATCTCTTAGGTTCCTTCCAGTTTCGAATTCTGTGGTTACCTAACCCATCCTCCAGCCTACCAGATGAACATTTATCCCTTGGTGTCTGAGATGTCCATTTATTTCCCCAGCTCATTGAATTCAATAGGAATTCTATAAAATTCCATCTTTTCAGACTCTATGACATCTGAATTCCCATTAGCACCAATTATACCCCTGTAAAGAAAATAACAAAGACATTCCTAGGATTGTTAATGGTTGCCAAGTTAATATACTGAAGTACTCATCCTCCTGAAAAACTCAGGAATAATATAACCAAAATCAAAGCACATATGAGCAAAGCCACATCCAAAGAGCACAGCCTAAGGGGAAGTCAGAAGTCAAATCAGTTGCAAAATATCTATCAAAATGAGGCTTTGGTTCACCCACAACTATAGCATGATGAATGACAATTTCAAGATGATATTTGTTGTACAACATCTCATATATATAACCTCTCTCTACTTAAACAGACACAAACCTAGTGCAGATACTTATTATCTCTCACCTGGATTGAGATCTCCTTGCCTCAAGTCTCTCCCCAATCCTATCATCATTTGGGGAGATTTTTCTAAAGCACAGGTCTGATCATGTCATACATTAAATGTCCTCTACCCTTATCACCCCAACTTGAGTTCAAATATAACTGTTTGGAATTTAAAGCTCATCATATCTTGTCCCTCTTCTCATTGTAGTACATTCTTTCTCTTATCCCCACTAGCACTGTTTAGTCTGAGAAGCTAAGAATTGTCCAGTGCTCAATATGCTTATGGACATATTGTTAGTTGATATCAATTATCAGTCAGACTTAATTAGCTATTAGAGAGAGGCTTTTTACTAAGGTAGTATAATATACTAGTTGACTGAGTGTAGTACAAATGGCATAAACTAAAGGAATTTAAGATTAAGGTTGTTGCTGTTTGTCCTTTGTTCTTATAAAAGACCAATGATATTATGAGGGTGATATCTTGATTTGCTCATGGATTGTATTTAAGTGAGGCAGGGCTGCACAAAGTCCTCAGTCTCACTCTCTCCTCTAGAGTCATCAAAGTCCAGTGGCAAGACATAAGTCTTGTATAGCTTAAGATACAAGGAATTAGAGTCAGTGGCAAGGAGAAGGGAAGGGTATCAGGCAATTTGCTAAGCGTTTTACAATTATTGTATCATTTGATCCTCATAACAATCCCAGAAAGTAGGTGCTATTATCATCCCCATTTGACAGATGAAGAAACTGAGACAAATAGAAGTTTAATGACTTGCTCAGGATCACATAGCTAATGAGTGTCTTGAGGCCAGATTTGAACTCAGGAAGATGAATGTTCCTGATAGGCCCAGTGCTTGTGCACTATGGTGCCCTCAGTTGCCTCTAGGGAGGGGAGGTAGGAAGATTGAAAGAAAAATTGCATAATTCAGATCTGTTTTCCAGTATCTGCAAGAGAAAGGTTGAGCCTTGTGTAAGACCTCATTGCCTTACATCTTGCATAAAAGCTAAAAAAGTAAACGCCTTTCTTTATTTGACAATGGATCAAAATGTGAAAGTCTGTGAGATCATGAAACTCCAAGGGAATCCATAAAAGGGATTCCTGATAAGGCAAGGAGACCTAGTGAGAAGGTTAGTGTGGTTGAAAAGTGGTGGAAAGCAAGAAGAAAAGGGAGGCTACATACTATAAGCCCAAGATGAAAACTCTAGCTGCTGTAAGGGGAGCCCTTGTTTTGAATTTCATAATTATGTGCTATTGCTGTTCATTAATTGCTAGGAAAGCAGCTTCAATTCAGCCCTGCTGCCTGCTGGGAGGGCATGATAGAACTACTGACTCACATGAAAGATGGGCACTGGCCGATAGCACCCATCAGTGTGCATGATAACAGGTCTCAGGTGCCAGGTCAGAGACGGTCCACCCCGATTTGGGATCAACATAATTAAAAAGGTTGAGCTGAGCAGGAACTAACCCCCAACATCTCATTTGAGTCAGAGGCCACTGTTTGAAGCAAAGTCCTTAATTTTTTTTTTTTCTTTTTCCTTGCTTGTGGTTTTAAAACAATGTGTAGAAATCATAAAGCTAAGAAAAGGAGAAAATAAATACTCTATCAGCTAACCAATGCTTAAGGTATAAAGGTTTGTCTTACCGCAGCCATACACACACATACATACACACACACACACACACACACACACATACACACACACACACACACACAGAGCAAATATTCTTGATGAATAAAAATGTGGCTTTGAGGGCAAATGAGGCATGAAACATAGTAGCCAATAAACAATACACAAAAGACGGTCATACTAAATTTTTATCTAACCAGGCTAGGAACTGCTCAAGTCAAGAACAAGATAAAGAAAAGGTTTTCTAGGAGGTATAGGGGTGTGTGTGTGTGTGTGTGTGTGTGTGTGTGTGTGTGTGTGTGTTTGTGTGTGTGTGTATGTGATTTCAGATACACGATTTGTGGAGAAAAAGTGAGGCAGATGCCAATTATGTATGTGTTTTCTGAGATGTCAATAAACTGAGAGAACTATGTCTTTCTCACAGGTGAGATTTTGAAGAAATTTTAAGAAAATAATAATCAGTGGTAGCCATAGGAAAACAGACTACTTTAATGTCTAGAACACAAGATTTACACTTCACTCCCAAAATCACAAGTCTGTTGGCAAATTCATTGTTAAGATTTAGCCAAGTGTCACTATCAAAAAGAAAGTATCTATTAGAAAGCCATACTCCTTTGCCCTTTGTTGCCTCCTTTTCAGCACAAGGTCAATTTCAGGAGGTCTTTTTTTCTTTTTTAATTAAATTTATTTAGCATTTTCCCTATTACATATAAAAATAATTTTTAACATTCATTTTTAAAACTTTGAGTTCTAAATTCTCTCCTTCCTTTCTTTTGGCCTTCTCCCCAATTGAGAAAGCAAGCAATTTTATACAGATTATACATGCGGGGTACTTTTTAATAAATATGTCCTAGATTATAGGATCATAGACTTAGAACAGAAGGGAATCTAGAGGTCATCCAACTCAATCCTTTCATTTTAAAGAAAAAGAAATTGAGTTCCAGATAGACTATGACATGTCCTCAGTCACTCTTTCCTTTCTCTGCTTATGGGGAATTGTGGGATTGGGCGCCATGTTACATAGATATCCTTTGGAAGCTCTCAGGTTGTACCTATAATAGGTTTTGCACAAAGCTATCTGGAGATGCACTAATTCCAGTCATGGTCCCAAAAGAGACAGAAGCCCAAGGACAAGGGCATTTTCTGGGAATCAAAGAGATGAGAAGTGAAAAACACTGAAAAGGTTGCTCTCGTAGAAGCTTTCCTCTTGCTCCCCACTTCAAGAAGCACTGTGTGTCAAAAGAAATCTAATCCTTTTAAGATTTTCAGCCCAGTTTGTACAAAGTAAAGTGGTTTGGAGCCCACATTGGTTCTGAGAAATAAATGAACCTTGCCACACTAAGGGTTGTCTCAAACAGCTTGGGGCTCACTCTCTCTTGGTACTAATTAGAGAAAGCAATATTGTTTCAAAAAATTCCCTTCCTCCATCTCCCTACTATACTTTGCTCTAGGATTTGGGTGTTATGAGGACCATGTCCAGTTTATTCACACAGCCCTTTAACAAGAACATCAGACATTCTTCAAAGCTAGGGAATTGAGCATCTTGGGTCAAGAGGAAACAAGACCTCACCAAGCAGGTGATGATAAAAGGCATGCATGTACTAGTAAGGCAGCTCTCCTTTAGGCCTTCACTTTCATTACCATCAGCATTTATCATGCAAAGGCAAGCTGGTATGTTGTGGTTTCCATACTTATTAAAGAAAATATTGACTAACAGCAATAATGCGGCTGTCATGACCTACATTTTACCTCAATACCTCTAGGGATTCAGGCTATGGGGGGGAGTAGTAAATTCTGTCCAAACTCTGCCTCTTATTAGCATCTTGTGGCCAAAGGGAGAATAAGGGTAGAAAAAAAGATCTAGCTTTCCAAGGTGGAGTAACCTTCACCCAGATACTGGAAAAGGAAACTTTAATCTTTAACTGTTGGAACATACAGACAAGTCCATTTGATTTCTTCTTCTTCTTCTTCTTCTTCTTCTTCTTCTTCTTCTTCTTCTT
>JAJPUD010000725.1:267850-357548 GCA_023553655.1 Myrmecobius fasciatus
CACACACACACACATTTTTTTGTGATAATGGATGTATTTGCACGACCCCCAAAATACTAAGATGGTTAAATATTCAGAACATTAAATTAGTGAGTCTTCTGATCAGCAATAAGTCAACCAGTGTCTTTTAAGCTTTTGCTTTTTGCCAGGAACTGTGTTAAGCACCGAGGATAAAAGACAAGGACAAAAAAATTAAATAGAGATAGAAATATACCCATACAATATTCACACCGACATATATGTAATACATGCACACACATATACATGTATGTAAAACTGCATGTGTGTATATGGTGCCTGCCTTAAGAAGCTCACCAACAATGGAAGAGACAATACACCAAAATATTTTATGCACAAAATGTATATAGTATAAAAATGAAAGCTGAGTTCTGTCAAAATTGTACAAACAAGATAGCAAGATATAAGGGCAATGACAATGGACTTGGAGTCAAGAGACCTGAATTCTGTCAACTGACTTTAGTGTCCAATAACTGTGTGACCGAGAAAATAATTTTAGCTTTATCATTTCCTATTTCCTTATCTGTGAAATGAGGACTGTGACACTCATAGCACTTGTTTCACACAATTGTGTGTTCAACACTAGTTTTTAGCTTTATGTTTATGTGCAAGAATGAAATTTTTTCGCTGCTTATTATGTGCAGAGCATCATTTGACACAAAGTTTATGTTGAACATAGTTTTTCTCCTTATGGAGTCTGGGGAAATAGTGATTCAGGACATGTCTTTGGAACATGAGCTTGATGCTATCTCTAATGCTTACTTGACAACTTTAGACATATCATTTAATCTTTTTACCTTTCAGTTTATTTGTCCCTAAAGGAGCAGGCTTAACTAGATAATTTCTGAAATTCCTTCTGGCTTTAGTTCTGTGATCCTATGATCTCTGAGAAGCACAGACACCCAGTTGTAGGGGCAAAGAAGACACCAAATTCCTTCCCTACCTTGAGTATTTACCATAATCAACTTTTGATCTTAAGAATTTTAGCCCTTAACCATCAGATCAACCTCAACAGCCTTAATTTCACAAGTGTCAAAACATTAAATGAAATATATCCATTCTTTTAGTCTTAGAGTCCTAACAGTCAGAAAGGGGTTAAGTTAGCCTTTAATTAGTTATAAAAGTTATTCAATATGCTCATCTATAGCTATGAAATAAGATCCATTTTCCTGGCTAAGTAACATCTCTATTTCAATGAGAATTTTCTGAAGTATTGACCCTGCCTCCTAATCAGGTATCCTTCTATCTCTGGAGGCAGCCTTCTGAGCCACCTCCTAACTCTGACCTTTCCTAGCCTGGATCTCAGGCACATTTACTCTTAGTCCAATTTACTTGCTGAATCACAAGGACAAAGCACTTAATTACTGATGTTTTCTGTGCTTCCATCATCAAAACTTTACTGCTCTCTTTGGTTCTTTGTCCTTTTCCTCTCTAATATCTAATCAAGTACTACTTCCAATCAACTCTACCTACTATTTATCTCTTATCTTTATTGCCTCCACTCTATTCCCAAGGTCAAGTCCATTGTAGTAGGATTAGAGAATCATAGATTTAGGAAGAAGAGTCCCCATTGTTTAATCAATAAGGAAACTGATTTAAAGTGACTTGTTTAACTTCATACAGGCATTAAGCAAATCCAGGGTTTAAAACCTAGGTCTTCTGATCCCGATCCAATGGTTTTTGTTTTTGTTTTTGTTTTTTACTACACTGCCTCACATTTATGATATGTATGTAATGTTTTAAAATAATTTTGTTGATATGGTCTCATCTGTATTTCTCAAGACTCCCTACACTTCCCCCCAGAGTAATTTTTTATCTTTAAAAAGAGAAAGAAAATACATAATTCAGCAAAACTCAAAGAAGACTGATATCAAATGAAGTGTTCCACACCCATAGTTTCCTACTTCCTCAAAGAGGGTGAAGGGGGGGGGGGAGGTAACTTCTCATATTACTTTTTTGATGCCAAGCTTTATCAAATTTTGTAGCCTTTAGTTTCAATTATTTTATAGTTGTTCTTTCTACTCACAATACTATAGTTGTTTTATATATTGTTTTTATGGTTTTGCTTACCTTACCTTAATTCATCTAAGTCTTCTGATTTTTTTTCTGTATTCTTTAGTTATTTGTTACAGCACCATAACATTCCATTATATTCATTTATTACAATTTGTTTAGTTATTTCTTAATCAATGGATGTCTATTTTTTCTAGTTCTTTGCCACCACAAAAAGTGTTTTTGATTATTGTTTATTATTTGCATCTTTTAAAATCTATTTTACATATATTATATGTTTATATACACATGAGTATATATATAGATTTATATATATGTGTGTGTGTAATCATTTTTATCTTGGCATATATGTATATACCTAGAGAGGGATCTCTGGATCAAAGGAGTTGAACATTTTGGTCAAATGGCATAATTCCAAATTGCTGTCCAGAATAGCTGGACCAATCAATAGTTTTATCAACAGTGCTTTGGTGAGCCTGGCTTTCCAAAATTCCTCCAACATTGTTTTCTTAACCTTTTCAATTGTCTGGGGTGGGGGGAGGAAGCTGCAGAGTTGTTTTGATTTTCATTTTTCTTACTACTAATGATTTAATGATAAAGTTTCATAGTTCATAGTTTGGAATTTTTCTTGTGTGAACTATTTATTAAACTTTTGACTTGTGCCTCATTGTTTACAAAGCACTTTCTTCAACTCTGTGAGATAAGCAGTACAGGTTATTATATTTTCATTTTACAGATTGGAAAACTCCAGCTCAAATAGATTAAAAGTGATTCATGCAAGGTTATCACATAACTAGTAAATGATGGAGTTGGGATTTGAACACAGGTCTTCTGGATCCAAGTCCAGTGCTCTTTCCACTGCATCACACTGCCTGTAAGCTTTCTTTACTACCCACTTAACACCACTGCAATAACTTTTTAAGTGGTCTTCTCTCTACTCTTTCTTTTGAATTGTTTTTCACATTGTTATCTCATTCATCCATCAGGTCATGTCACTTCCCTGCTCAAAACCCTTCACTGATCTACACATTTGCAATCATTGGTGATATTTGAGCCCCCAGAGAAACTGTCACTTGTTATATGAGCCATGAATCAAGTTTTCCATGATGTTCATTTCTCTGTTGGCAATGGCCTTCTTTTGATTTTAGTCAGTGTTTCATGATGTTAGATATCTACAAGTAGGAGGACCTGAATCAATCTATTTAGGAAAAATCAAGAAAAGGAATTTTGTTTGCAAAATTTCTTCACTGGGAAATATTGCTTCTTGATTATTGACTGTGAGTGTCAATTTAGATGAAACTAAAATATGAAGACTAAACAAGATGTAGCCAAGAGAGCACCATTTTTAAATTTTTAACCTGAACTAAAATTATTTTTACTCTCAATATCTTCTTTTTGTCCTCTTTTCATTTTTATGTATTCATAGTACCCTATTTCCTTACCAAAAATACTATATTTCTGGTACCATCCGTCTCCAGTGTTGGCTATTACCCCTCTCACCCTCATCTCCAACATGCTGCACTTAGAACTAGAGTCAACATATTCCTTGTTCTCATCACTACTTCCATATCTTTTTTTTTGGCCATCATCACTTAGTAATGTCTTCTTTGAAATTCACTCCATTTATGTTCCTGGATCCAGATCACAGGATCATAAAATGTCAGCATTGGAGATCTCAGGGGTCATCTAGTACAATCCACACCTGAAGAAGAATTCTTTTTATAATATCCCTGAAAGGTGGTCTTCCAGTCTCTTCTTAAAGGCCTCTAATGAATAGAAATTCTCTCCTTTTTGAGATATATAATTATGTATTTGAATAGTTTTAAATCATTCAAAAATTATTCTATATAAAATTATGTTATTATGTGGAGTCCAAATTTACATCTTTTAAACTTCCACCCTTTTTCAAGTTTTGTATCCTGGGGTCAAGGAGAGCAAGTCTATTTTTTTTTTTTAATTTTTTATTTGCAAAACATATGTATGGGTAATTCTTCAACATTAACCCTTACAAAGCTTTCTGTTACAAATTTTTCCTCCTTACTCCCCACCCCTCCCCTAGATGACAGGAAATCTGCTACATGTTAATTATGTTAAAATACTTGACAAATCGAATATATGTATACATATTTCCACACTTATCATTGTTGTGCAAGAAAAATCGTATCTACAAGAAAGAAAAATCAGATAGAGGAAACACAATGCAAGCAAACATCAATCGAGAGTATGAAAATGTTATGTTGTGGTCCACATTTCACATCCTTCTCTCTGAGTGTATATGACTTTCTTCAGTGAACAACTGGAAGTGGTTTGAAACATTTCATTGTTGAAGAGAGCCATGTCCATCAGAATTGATCATCACATAGTATTGTTGTTGCCTTGTATAATGATCTCCTGCTTTGCTCATTTAACTCAGCATCAGTTCATGTAAGTCTCTCCAGGCCTATCTGAAATCGTCCTCCTGGTCGTTTCTTACAGAACAATAATATTCCATAATATTCATATACCTTAATTTATTCAGCCATTCTCCAATTGATGGGCATCCATTCAGCTTCCAGTTTCTAGCCACTACAAAAAGGGCTGCCACAAACATTCTTGCACATGTGGGTCCCTTTTCTTCCTTTATGATTTCTTTGGGATATAAGCCCAATAGAAATGCTGCTGGGTCAAAGGGTATGCACAGTTTGATAACTTTTTGAGCATAGCTCCAAATTGCTCTCCAGAATGGCTGGATCCGTTCACAGCTCCACCAACAATGTATTAGTGTCCCAACCTTCCCACATCCCCTCCAACTTTCATCATTATCTTTTCCTGTCATGTTAGCCAATCTGATAGGTGTGTAGTGGTACCTCAGGGTTGTCTTAATTTGCATTTCTCTGATCAATAGAGATTTGGAGCACCTTTTCATATGACTACAAACAGTTTTAATTTCATCCAAAAAGAGCAAGTCTAAATTATCTCCAAATGACAACTTTTCTTTTTATTATTGTTGTTTTTTCAATAGTATCTTATTTTTCCAAATACATGCAAAGATAGTTTTCCATTCACCTTTGCAAAACTTTGCATTTCAATTTTCCCCCCTTCTCTTCCCTCTAGTATCCCCAAAACATCAAGCAATCTGATATAGATCAAACATGTTCAATTCTTCTAAATCAATTTCCATGCTGTGCAAGAAAAATCGGATCAAAACGAGAAAAATACAAGAAAAAAAATCAAGCAAACAAATAACAACAAAGGTGAAGAGACTATACTTTGATCCACATTCAGTCTCCATAGCGCTTTCTCTGGATGTGGATGGCACTTTCCATCCCAAGTCTATTGGAACTGTCTTGAACCACCTCACTATTGAAAAGAACCAAGTACAACACAGTTGATTATCACATAATCTTCTTGTTACTGTGTACAATGTTCTCTTGTTTCTGTTCACTTTACCCAGTATCAGTTCATGCAAGTCTTTCCAGGTTTTTCTGAAATCAGTCTGCCCATCATTTGTTATAGAAAAATAATATTCCACATAAATTATCCAGCCATTTCCCAACTGATGGATTTTCACTCAGTTTCCAGTTCCTTGCTACAAAAAGAGCCACTGCAAATATTTTTATACATGTGTGCCCTTTTCCCTCTTTTAAAATGTCTTCTGGATAGACCCCCACAGAGACACTGCTGGATCAAATGATATGCACAGTTTGATACCTCTTTGGGCATAGTTCCAAATTACTCTCTAGAATGGCTGGATCATTCCACAACTCCACCAACAATGCATTAGCATCCCAGGTTTCCCACATCCCTTCCAACATTAGTCATTATCTTTTCTCATCATCTTAGTCAATCTGAGAAATGTGAAGTAGTACCTCAGAGTTGCATATGACAACTTTTTGAATTCTTCAAGATAGTAAACTTGTCCTTCTTCCTTGCCAAAATGTTCTCTTCTCTCAGCTAGACATCCATAGATTCTTCAATTAATCTTCATATACTATTATCTCCAATTCCTTCACTAACCTGATCATCTCCTCTGGAAATATATACGTTAGCTTGCCAATGCTCTTTCTAATGTACAGGCACAGATCATAATAGTTTTTGGTTTTGTTTTACTACTCTATTGCACTAACTTTTATTGAATTTATACTCCACTAAGAGGAGAGATCCTTTTCATATAAAAAGGTGTTTAACCACACCCATCCTATATTTGTGCAGCAAAGTCTTTGAACTCAAGCACAGGAATTTAGATTTAATTCTCATTACATTTAGATTTAGGCCAAAGTTCTGACCTGACTCTTCTTCCTCTTCTTTCTTCTTTTGTTCCTCTTCCTCCATAACAATTCTTAAACCTTATCTGTTTTTTAAAAAAATATTTATTTTTTGTCATTTTTACCATTAAACAAGAACATTTCAATATATAAAGAATGGAAAAAGAGAATTGTATAAGAAACTACAAATCTTTAGTACATTCAGTTTGGTTTCTAAGTTTATAATAAATCCAGCATGCTTGATCCAAGCCACTAAGATTGTCTTTGTATTCATATGAATTTTCTTCTGTTCTGTATATTCTAAAATGCTTCAATGATCCTAATTTCCTTATTTCTTTTTCCTTTGACATCATTATCACTATTACTACTAGCATTTTAAGGTTTGCAAAGGATTTTACAAATATTAAGCCATTTCATCCTCAAAACAACCCTGGAAGGTAGTTGCTATTATGACTTCCATTTTACAAAGGAGGAAACAGGCAGACAATGGTTGAGTTGCCCAGCAGCATCTCCTTAGTAGGGGAGTAGACTTCAGCATTCAGTAAAAGGCTAAAGCACATGCTTAGATCCATGGCATGGACTCCAGTTTCCCTCCTTTTATGCAGAAAAAGAATTCCATCTTTCAAATTCCACATTTGAAATTCCTCCATCTTTTTCCATGCCTCCCTCAATCTAGCCTCTAAGGAAGAGGTGGCAATCAATCCACATTTATTAAATGCCTACTGACTCAGTTTTCTCATCTATAAAACAAGGTGGAGAAGGAAATGGCAAATTCCTCTAGTATCTTTTGCCAAGAAACATCCAGAGAGATCACAAACAGTGGGAGATGACTGAAAAATGGCTAAACAAACAACTATGGACCAGGCACTGTCCTTTGTCAACCCGAACCCTTCTACTGTGTCCTCCATCCCATTCCTTTCTATTTCCTCTAGAAGCTTACCAAAGTGACCATTCTTTTTTTCTTCCTCCTTTTCAACCTTTCACTATCTACTTCATTCAGAGAATAGGATTTATGTCTTCTGAATCCTCAGCTACAGGTCTTGCTTAACTAGGTTTGTATTTCTGATAGACTCCTATGAGAAAGTTCCATGAAGGAAAATTCTAAAACTAAACTGGTAACTCACTTTTTGTTTTAGCCCCTCTTTCAGAAGTTATGTGACCTTCACAAGTGAACGATCTGCTTGTTTGTATCAGTATTTGTCTGAGCCCTCTTAATGACATTTACATTTTAAAAATTCTGTTCTTCAACAATTCACCAGCTCTTCATGTCACAATGCTTTCCTGTCCCCTTTGCTGGTCCTTAGAAAAAATAACAGATTGGCTATTTCAGTTCTCATTCTGCAAAATCGCACAAGAATTTGCTAGGTAGGTCCTGCCTTAAAGCAAATTCAAGCATTTTCTATGATCATTTTTTACAAGTGTCAGAGTTCTGGCAGTCCAACTTATAGGATGACTTTTAACAGTGAAGTCTAGCGTCTGTGGCTAACTCCCCACAAACTGTAATATCTTCTGTGCCTTACAGGTACTATATCTGACCTACTAATTATCTGTCAGAATGTAGGGATCAGACACAAATCAAATAGGCAAAGAGAATTTGATCTAATCTTTTCTTTTTCCAATTTTTCTGTCTCTGAGTGCCACATACATCAAGCTTATATTTTGCTCTGGGACATCACATACTTTAAATACATTCTAAGAAGCTCACAATTTTCTGCAAAGAAACAGCCCCTTTACTATTGAGATTAATAAGCCAACTAAGTATTAAAGTTCTTTTGTGGAATGTCTGAAAAACACAGACATGCCTTCTCTTTTTTTCATGGAGCAAGAAGCTACACAGTGATATAAAAAGTTCTCAAACTTGGACTCAAATTTCTCTGCTAGAGATGAAAAAGACAGACAGATTGAATGGTTTCCATCTAGGTTATCAGACCAGATTATTCTTCTGATGTGGACATGTGTTAGAGGTGAAAAATAAGAATAATCATTGAATTTTTTATTTTTCCTTTCTGAAATTCATCAAGAATCTTTCAGGATATGATGGGTGAATTTTTGCATGTTTCGCTTATTGAGCCTATGTGTATAAGTTCTTTATCTGCAAAGAATTCCATAGATATAAAACTAGAATAGGTCTAAGAGGTTATTTCATCCAATCATCCCATTTTGTATATGAGGAAATTGACATCAATCTTTATTTGAAAAAAAAGTTTAGTGCAAAAAGCATGCTTCATTCTTCACAAATAACATGATTGAACCATCAAGAAAACTTCTTTGAGTGGGTTTTCCAGGAGCCATACTAAACAAGTGGAACCATTCATGTTTTCTTTTTCAATTCCTTTGATGACAAATTCTGCTCATGGCTCAGATAGCTGGATGGTCTGTGTTTGATAAAGAGTTTTCTACTAATAGAATAGTTTTTTTTTTTTCTTCATAGTCAACTGGTAAATTTTAGCAGCACCAAGCTGATAAAAGATGCTTCTGGCCAGTGTTTTTTACAGATTATATTCTATACTAATTTAACCAAGCCCTCAAGTTTATAAATTCAACTGAAAGAAGCAAAAACTGAATTACTATTCCCTTGTAGAAAAGAAAATAGAGTTCCTAATTTGACAGTCTGGTTCTAAATAATAATGACCTCAAGAATCAATACCTAATGACCAGTTAATAAGAGATGGTGTGAAAGAATTAATTGTATCAATTAAAGCTTTTAGAAAGCCAGCTGAACAGGTAAGAAGGGGAAAAGCTCAAAAAAGACATTAATAAGATTATTATAATTCTTCCTGAGGTTTATAAAAGAAGTTTAAGAGTTATTTTTGCATATCACCTTTCACCTTCTTATCCTGGTAAAAAGAAAACATTAGTTCATAGGAATTCTAATTTGTCAGTTTTCAAGAGGTACTAAAGAGTTTCCTTAGAATCATTCCTCAGCATCCTTCAAGACCAGGGACCAAGAATAGTCTCTAATTCACACATCTGCACCTAAACTGGGAAAGCACTACAAATGCAGTTCATTCTATTTTTCCCCAGGGGAAAAGAAAAAGTTTTCACTAGTCTCTGATCTCTAAGGCTCCTTCCAACTCTGTGAAGTTTCAAAGCATGACCTATGTGATGCTGCTCCCCAGTTTGGCAGCTGTTTAATTTTTGTGTGTGTCAATTATTTGCTATGCCAGCAATGTGTTAGGATAATCACACACTGAAGGATTTTTTAACACTTTACATTTCCCCAGAAGCCTTTGTCTAACAAGGTAATTTATGACCTGTTCAGGAATCTAGTCTTTACAAAACAATAAATTCACACTTGTACTCTTCTTCAAAGCCCCCATTAGCAGCTTAGGTGGCAGAAGGCCTCAAGCAGCTGAAAGCTAGATCAACAGATAAGTGAGTTTTTAAGCATCTTTTTCCAGAGCTACTGAGGGAACAGAGATATCTGCCTCCAGCTGCATCTCAGCATTTGGTCCTCTTCACAGAAAAAGTTGTCCCAGATGTGTGTCCTGCCAACATACTTCTTAAATTTGTTCCGTTTGCTTTTTTTTTTTTTAAATCTTATTCTTTTTTGATATTTGACTTTTTTTAATCACATCAATTTTTTAATATTCCAACAATCCATCCCTTTTAAGAAAGATTTCAAGAGAGGAGGAAAATTCAGTAAAACTAAGTAATATATCCATCATGTCTAAAAAATATGTAGCATTCTTCATCCACAGTGACCTAATTTTATAATAAAGCAAGAAGATTTATCTTTCTTCTTTTTGAAGTTTTGGGGTCTTTGGGTTCCCAATATGTTCATGAAAAGATAGACTATTCCTGAACAAAACAATAAGTTTGCTTGGAGACCGAAGGAAGGCACCTAGGTTCTATTGTGTTAACAAGACTTAAGGCTTATATTCAAGTTCAAATTCAACAAATATCTGTTTATATACTGTGTGCAAAGCACTTTCTGGCATTAGATGAGTTGTAAAGTTTAGCTAAGATACAATCTCTGCCCTCATTGAGCTTGCAGTGCATGAATTTAGAACTACCTTGTTTGGTCCAAATGCAGAATTTATATAGACGTTAAAAACTAGGCCCTAGAGAGATTGTAACTTACCGAATGTCAGTACAAAATTTCTCATATGCCTCCTGCATAGAAGACACTATGACAAGTGCTAGGGATTCATGGATGAAATATAGCTACTCTTTATATCAAATTTTAAGGTTTGAGAAATATTATACATATTATCTTCCCTGAAAGAACTTACATTCTATTAAAGAGATTCAACATATATTCAAATATATATTCAAAATAAGACGGGGGGAGGAACTGTAAAACTGAGAAATCAGGGAAGGTTTTATGAAGGATTACTTTTAGAACCTTTTTCAGTATGGTCCTAGCCTCTACTGACTGTTCTTATGTTCAGATTACCTATCCTTCTTGCTTAGAATCCTTTTGCTCCTCATGTCCACCCCATAGTTTGCTTGGTTTCCTTCAGAAAACTCAAACCCTACCTTCTGTAAGTCTTCTTCCTCTCCCCCACCCCAGCCACAAATGTCATTCATTCCCTCTAAGATTACCTTATATACATCCGGTATGTATCTTGCATAAATATGCATTTAAGGAGATGTTGTCTCCTCCATTAGAATATGAGCCTAAAAACAAAACAAAATAACAACAACAACAAAACCCCTAGAATATAATAGCCTTCAGAACTGGGATAATTTTTAGAAAAACAGCAACATTGTAAAGAAAAATACTTGTGAAAGATTTAAGAACTTTGATCAATGAAATGACCCACCACAATCACAGAGAACCAACAATGAAGAATACTACCCACTTCCTACACTGGTGCTACACTCAGGATGCAGAATGAAAAATAGATTGTTTTGGCCATGACCAATATAGGGATGTGTTTGCTTTACTATTTGTGGCAAAGATTTTGTTTTCTTTTTTCTGTTTTTCATTTTTTCTTCTGGGGTAAAGGAAGTGAGAATAAGAGCAAACAGATTTTTGTTAATAATTTTTTTTAAATTTTAAAAGAACATAAATTCCCAAGGGCAGAAATGTTTGCTGCTCATTTGTACCTCAGAATTTAGAACATTTATTATTGGTCATTCATTTCAGCCATTTCTAACTCTCTGTGATTCCGTTTGAGGGTTTTCTTGACAAACTGGTTTGCCATTTCCTTCTCCAGATCATTTTGCAGATGATGAATTGAGACAAACATAGTTAAGTGACTTGTTCAAGGTCATACAGATAGTATCTGAGGCTAGATCTGAATTCAGAAAGGACAGTCTTCTTCATTTTAGTCTGAATATCCTACTCACTTCCCCATCTAGCTGTTCTTACCATGTTGAGCTTAATAAATGCCTGTTTATTGATTGATAGAAAGGATAGCAGGAGAAACTTGGCTCCTGGATTCTATTTTACATTGATACTTAAAATCACAATTCTGTTTGAGAAAGTCTAGAAGTTCTTCCCTGATGGAAGAGCCTGAATAGGAGAAATCCATTCTCCCCTGTCTTTCCACAATCATAAGGAAAAAATGATCCAAGGAAAATTAACTAATTAACCTTTTTTTTTTTCTTTTTGCTGAGGCAATTGAGGTCAAGTGACTTGCCCAGGATTACACACCTAGGGAATGTTAAATGTTGGAGACCATATTTGAACTCAGGTCCTCCTGACTTCAGGGCTGGCTCTCTGTCCACTATACCATCTATCTGCCCTTAATTAACCTTTAAGTAAAATTTTGATGTATAAAAAAAAAAAGACACAAGAGCAATATATTTCACACATAAGAAGAAAGAGGGCCAAATAGGTCTTACCTGCAAATGGGCTCAGTGAGGTCCAGTGCCCTAAATGCTATCTCAAATATTGAACTCCTTAGCCAACTATTCAAAGGTCCTCCTGGATTGTGAGAGAACAGAATACCAATGTGGAGATGAGTAGAACTGTATCCAAATCTCACCTCAGATAATAATATTTGAGCTTAAATTTTCTTATCTATAAAATAGGGATAACAATAGGATCTAAATCACAGAGATGTCTATAATGCTCAAATGAGATACTGTATTTTGCAAAACTTAAAGCGATATGTGTATGCATATCATATACACATACACACTTATACAGACACACATATGTATACGACCATATACATATATATGTATGTCTATATATTCAGCACGTATTTATTCACTAAGGAATAGGAACAGGACTTGTGATTTCATGGATGAAAAGGAGCTTCTGAATGAACAAACACCCTCTTTTAATTCTGGTTATCTTTCTGGTTATCATCTTTTCTACAACTTAAAGTCTTAAGAGAGTTATCTAGAACTCTAGGAAGTCAAAGGAGCTACAATACAATCTCATCTCAGTTAGAGATGAGACTTAAACTTCAAATTTTCTGGCTCAGAAACCACTTCTCTATTTACTATACTAGGGCTTCTTAAACTTTTTCCACTCAATCATTTTTCACTTAAGAAACTTTTACATGATCCCATATATATAGGCATATAAAATAGGTGTACAAATCAAAAATTTACCAAGCATAATTTACCAATCTCCCACATTCAGTTATAAGACCATATATGGAGCCACAAACCACAGTTTAAGAAGCTGGGTACCATTTTGTCTTTCATTATCCATTGAACCAAAAAAAATTATAGAAGATTTTCTGTTTCAATGAATGGGGTGGCATTTTTGCTTAAAATTTAAATAATTATCTACTTCTATGATTTGAAAAGGGCAAAGTATATATCACCCTCCCATTCTCTCTTTGCTTCCTACCATCACCACTGCCACCACACCATCCATTTGTCGGGGTGCTTTAAGAGTTCCACCAAAAGAAAAATTATCTGAGAGGGATAACATATTAGCTAACCATTAAAGTACCTTATTCAATTACTCCCAGGATGGCCTTTAAGGGAATGGGTAACAGAATGGTACAGAGGGGTTAAAGAAAGAGGTGTGAACTTCTAACATGAACGGAGTCTAAGGGGTTTTGCAGAAAGGGACCCTAACCATGCAAATGGCAACGTGAGGATTCTGGGTGCATGAGTGGAGAAGACAGGACATTAAAAGATAAAAACAGGAGTACTTATACTTCACATTTTGCCTATTTTGTAATTTTCTCCTGAACAGTCATGAACTTTAATGGTGATAGGGTTGAGAGAAGTAATAGAGTACCTAGATCAATTCCCTTAGTATAGGAAATGTTCCATGTGGAGACTCCACCCACAAAAATAGATAACTCCTCTTTGATTTATACTGCTAAGAAATTAAGTTATACAAGTTATAGAAAAAAAGGTTAAGTGACAGAGACACAGATTCAGACCCAAATACAAATGTGAAGTATTTTCCTTTATTACAAGGTCAAGACTTTTTTTTTTCAAGAGAAGGATGAATAGAATTCAAGAGAATTTGGCTGGTATTTTGGCTACAATTCTATTGCAAAGTTAGCACAGAAGTTCTTAATCTGGAGTCTACAAACTTTTCTTTTTGCGAAGTTTCATCTTTATGGTTTTGTTAGCAGAGTTCTTAATCTGGGGTCTGAGAACTTTTTTAAAAAAATATTTTGATAATGACATTACAATTTGATTGGTGTCCTTTGCAGTCCTATGTGTTTTATGTATTTAAAAACATTATTCTGAGGAGTCCATAGATTTTACCATTCTGGTAAAGAGGGTCTATTATTCACAAAGATGTTAAAATCCATGATTTGGGGAGCATGTTGGCTATAAAGCCCAACAAGGGTATTACAAGTGACATAATCACCTTAAATGACTAGGAAGCAGGCAAAGATGGGGGGAGGAATTGGCAATCCAGCAGCCATAAACATTTTTCCCAATCACAAGTGGTTGTTGGTTTGAATGTTATACTTCCCTTAGACTTCAACCACCAGCTAAATGATAAATAATCAAAGAGAAAATTGCTGTTGATAGTTGGGGTAAGCATACAAGAGCTCCAACTCAAGTGATTAGACTTAAAGCCACCAAGGTTGGCCTGGCCACTTAGCAACCAGGCTGCAGCCATCTCTTCTTGGCTATATCCAGTTAAGGCTTAATTGTTATTTAGCAACTTGTGGAACATGAGCCTGTGTGATGAGATATAGCAAACCTTCAACAAAATGACAGATCAGCTGCTTGTTAAGTTTTCTTTTTCTTCCCCCACCCCTTGGACTGATGCTTTTCATGAAAATGGCAAAAATCCAAGGAATAGTGTACATTATTAACTTTATACCCGAGCCAGCTCTCTGGGTAGAAACAAGGGAACTGGCAATAAAAGTAATTTGGGGAGTTTGTAGGGTAGTTAGTACTCATGTGTTCTGGAGACACAAAGATAGTGTGTAAAAAGCTAAATAAGATATCAATGAGACAATTATTAATGTGGAAAAGAAATATTCAATCCATTTTCACTGACATGATCTCAGGTTTCCAACCAATTAGGATTATTCTCTGTAGGACTCAGTTTCTTCATTTGTAAATTGATTTGGTTTGGGGGCAGTTGATGGTGCAGGGGAAAGAGCACTGGCTCTGGAGTCAGGAAAACCCAAGTTCAAATCTAATCTCAGACACTTAATACTTACTAGCTGTATGACCCTGGGCAAGTCACAATCCCAATTGCCTCACTTTCCCTCCTCCTCCTTCCCCCACAATGAGATGGTTTGACTAGAGTGGAAATGAGGTATAATAAACAGGGTGCAGGACCTAGATTCAGGGAGCTGTGCTCAAACCCTATCTTAGACACTAGTGAAACAATTCTTGGAAAAACATTTAACTTCTCTATTTCTGTAAAATGAGGGAACTGGACTTGATGGTTAAGAGCCATTCCAGTTTAAATTATAAACTTATTTAGCACATAACAAAAATGCCATCAAGCACCAGTCATTCAAAATGAATTCTATCTCAAATACTTCTAAGATACAATTACTTTTGATCAATTTATATCTGGTGACCTCACAGGATAAAATCTTAAATGGATCTGATTTGCATAATGATTTAATGGTTCATCACTAATTTCAAAACTTCTCCTTCCTCTCCAATATCACTACCAAAGGTCTAGGCAAGGCTAAATCATAAATATTGTTGGCGCCAATCACATTTCCAATGAAATACAGCTCAAATCAATAAAGCATCTAGCAAAATAAGTATCTAGTAAGTGACAGAATGTGTTAGGCACCATGAATATGAAGAAAAGATGAGACAGATGTTGTCCTTCAAGTGGTTGTCTTATTGGGGGTAAGGTCAACATGCAACATGCATACCAGTAAGTTAGAAAAGTAATCTCTAATTATTTGATTATAGCTTACTAGACCTACACAGCACTTTTGAGCTAGCCTAGTATTACAAAGTATTTTACTATAATATTTGAATAGCTTTTGAAAAGCATAATTCTCTTATCTCCTAATTGGCTATCACAATTTTGCTTTGATTTCTTTTATTTTTGTTGTCATTCTAAACCACTTTCAAGATGCTTAACAAAGATGTTTATAAATCATTCTTGTTTTCTTTGAAAGCTCTTATCTCTAAGATTCAGACAATTTCTTATTAGCACATATAGAATTTCCCATCTAATCTCCTTTTATGGGTAAATTATGTCAGGTAAAGTGATGGTAATCAAGCTGTTATGGTAATTAAGCTAGAGTAAGATAATTAGATTAACATGAAATTCTATGTCATCTCATCTCAGAAAAGCACTTCTTTCCTCACTTTCCTCTTCAGAATCAATATTGCTCTAGAATTCTTTAAAAAGATATTGAAGTGAGTCATTGTACTTTTACTAGTTCATTCATTTGGCTCTGTTTAGAAAATGAGATTTGGATTTATATATTTGTCTTTTCCACATTTTAAATGACAACTCTGAAAAGGTAAAAATAAATTACTATTTGATTAAAAAAAGAAACCTAATATTATTACCAAAGGTCTAGGCAAGGCCAAATCAAACATATTGTCATAGTGCCAGCATGTGTCATATGGAGGTCTTGATTTCATCTCTTGACTCTGGGCTGATCTTTACTATTTTATGCATCTTTTTTGTTTAATTTAGCTTAGGTTATATGAGCCATTAAAAGTTTTTAAAAAATATTCATACAAAAAAATACTGCATCCATGCATTAGTCTGATTAGTGATATTAGAGACATGGAACAATAGCCAAAGAATTAGGGAAGATAAACTCATTTTGTTAGCAAATATTTTTATTTTAAAAAACATGTTTAAATAAAGTTTTGAGTTTCAAATTCTATCCTTCCTCCCACCCTCTCCTTCCCCTTTCTAAAGTGGTAAGCAATCAGATATAGAATACACATATGTAATTGTATTTTAAAAATTAATTATAGTCATTTTGTATAAGAAGACTCAAATAAAAGGGGAAAAAAGAGAAAGAAAGTGAAAAATACAATGCTTCAGTCTTTATTCAATCAATATCAGTTCTTTCTCTGGAAGCAGATAGTACTCTTCATCATTAGTCCTTTGGGATTATCTTGGATCATTCTATTGCTTAGTCAAGTCACTCACAGTTCTTTATTGAATAATAATGCTCTTACTGTATACAAAATTCTCCTGGTTGTGTTTACTTCACTATGCATTAGTTTGTGTTAAGTCTTTCTTGAATCTGTCTATTCATTTCTTATAGCACAATAATATTCCATCACAATTATATACCAGAACTTGTTTAGCCATTTCCCAATTGAGGATCATTCCTTTGATTTCCAATTCTTAGCCACCACAAAAAAGAGCTACTATAAATATTTTTGTACAAATAGGTCCTCTTCCCTTTTTTGTGGATGTCTTTGGGATATAGACCTTTCAGTGATATTGCTGGATCAAAGGGTATGCATAGTTTTATATCCCTCTGGACATAGTTTCAAATTGTTCTCCAGAATAGTTAGATTAGTCCACAACTCTACCAACACTGCATTAGTATGCTAGTTTCTCCATATCTCCTCCAACATCCATTTTTCTTTTTTGCCATTTTAGCCTCTCTGATATGTATGATCTCTGATCAATAGTGATTTAGAAATTTTTTCATTTGACTTTAAATAGTGTGATTTCTTTATCTGAAAATTGCTTATTCATAATCTTTGACCATTTATCAATTGGAAAATGACTTGTATTTTCATCAATTTGACTTAGTTTTCTATATAGTTGAGAAATGAGGACTTTATCAGAGATATTTGTTGAAAACATTTCCCCAGTTAATTTTATAATTTTGTTTACATTAGTTTTGTTTGTGCAAATCATATAATTTTCTAATTATAGATAGATAATAAAATTATCAGCCTTACATTTTGTAATGCTCTGTATTTAAAGTTTTGAGTTCTGAATTCTATCCTTTCACTTCCATGAGCAATTAATATTTTTCCAGTTATTTAGATATAACTTCATTTGTGTGAAAAGTGTTTTATAGTTGTGTTCATATGGTTTCAGTGTTTGTCTTGACAAAAAGTATTTTATATTGTTTGTAATTATTTTAAATGGAATTTCTCTTTCCATCTCTTGCTGCTGGACTTTGTGGGTAATATATAAAAATGTTGATGATTTATATGGGTTTATTTTGTATCTTACAACTTTGCTAAAGTTTTAAAATAATTTTATAGAGTTTTTTAGTTGATTCTCTAAGATTTTCTAAGCATGACATTGTATTATCTACAAAGAGTGATAGTTTTATTTCCTCATTACCTATTGTAATTCCTTTATTCTTTTTTCTTCTCTTATTTCTGTAGTTAATATTTCTAATATAATATTCAATAATAGAGGTGATACTGGGCATCTTTGCTTCACCTCTGATTGTATTGGAAAGGCTTCTAGCTTTTCCCATTGGACATAATGCTTGCTGATGGCTTTAGATAAATATTACTTATCATTTTAAGGTAAGTTCTATTTATCTCTAAGTTCTCTAGTGTTTTTCATAGGAATGACTATATTTTGTCAAAGGCTTTTCCTGCATCTATTAAGATAATCATATGATTTCTATTGGTTTTGTTATCAATATGGTCAATCATGCTATTAATTTTCCTAATATTGAACCATCCCTACATTTCCACCTGGTCATGATGTATTGAGCTTTTTTTTTTTTTTTTTTTTTTTTTTTTTTTTTAATAGTGTTTTATTTTTACAAATACATGCAAAGATAGTTTTCAGCATTCACCTTTGAAAAACCTCATATTCCAATTTTTCTTTCTCTCTCTTCCCCCAAATCCCTCCCAATACATCAACCAGCTGAATATAGATTAAACATGTTTAATTCTTTTAAACAAATTTCCGTATTCATCATGTACAAGAAAAATAAGATCAAAAGGGGAAAAAAACAAAAGAAAGGGAAAAAAAAAACAAGCAAGCAAACAAAACCACCACAACAAAAAGATGAAAATACTAAGCTTTGATCCACATTCAGTATCCATAGTTCTCTCTCTGAATACAGATGGCACTTTCCATCCTAAATCTATTGGAATCTCCTTGAATCACCTCATTGTTGAAAAGAGCCAAGTTCATCACAGTTGATCATCACATAATTTTCTTATTACTGTACACAATGTTCACTTCACTAAGCAAGTCTTTCCAGGCTTTTCTGAAATCAGTACTCATTATTTCTTATGAAACAATAATATTTCATTTAATTTCTATACTATAACTTATTTAGCTATCCCCCAACTAATGAGTATCCACTCAATTTCCATTTCCTTGCCACTACAAAATGGACTATTTCCAAACATTTTTGCACATGTGGATCCCTTTTCTGCTGTATGACCTTTATGATATATTTCATTTATCTCTTTGATGTACTTATCAATTAAAAGACAATCTGGAAATTTAAAAACATACATACTCACTATTAAGAATGGGGTCTTTGATTTCATTGACATAAGGAGTTTCCAGATAAGGAAACAAAATAGGGTAGTTACTAAGACATTAGATATGGAGAACTCTCTAGATTAGCACTTCTCAATGTTTCCTGGGGATCTTAAGACCTTCTCAGGAGGTCCAATAAGTCAAAACCATTTTTATAATAATGCAAAGACATTTTAAGTCAAATATGATAAATATAAATCAACTCCAGTGTGGAAACATAAATTTTTATCACAATCTAGTTATCTACATTAAGATAAGAATCTAATTGACTAACTCCACAATCCAAAGTACCTGGTAGAAGCTACTTTCATTGTAAGCAAGATGGAAACATTAACCAGCTTATATGGTATATCTTGAAAATTCAAACTCATTTCAGTGTAAACAAATGTCACAACCTTTCTTTTAAAAATAGTTAATTGACCTTATGAGTGTAATTAAAAAATAATTTGCAAAAGATCTGTTTAAAGAATCAAAAAATTTTTGAGTAGAAAAGAATTTTAGGGATCATCTAATCTAATCTTCTATTCCATGTTGGACATCATTCTATAATATGTCTGATAAGCGGTCACTTAGCCTCTACTTAAATAATTCCCCATGATAGGGAACTTACTACTTTGCCAGGTACTTCATTCTATTTTTGGAAGACTTTGATCAAGCTTATTTCCACTTGTCCTAATTCCTCTTTCTGAAACCATATAGAATAACTCTGAGTCTTTTTTCATATATGGTTGGTAGTCCTTCAAATATTTGAAGATAATGATCACATCATCTAAATCTTTTTTCAAATGAAAGCACTCAAAATTTTTGGTCTCAAGCTCCCTTTGTCCTTTTTAAAAAAATGCTTATTCATTTATTTATTTTTGGTGAGGCAGTTGGGGTTAAATAACTTGCCCAGGGTCACACAGTGAGGAAGTGTCTGAGGCCAAATTTGAACTCAGGTTCTCCTGATTTCAGGGCTGGTGTTTTATCCACCACACCACCTAACCGTCCCCTCCTTTTATCCTTTTAAAGATTGTTGATGACCCTCTAAAGAGCTCTTGCTTATGTGGATTGCACCTGTTGATATGTACTTTATTATGCTGTTTTAATATTTTAGCATTATTATGAAAATAATTTTGACCTTAAAGATCCTCTGAAAAGCTTTCTGGGACACCCAGTAGTTTCTGGACCAAACTTTAAGTAGTTAGTCAGTAAACATCTACTATGTGGCAGATCTTACTATATGGAAAGCACTGTGCTATGAGTTTGGGATATAGAGAATAGCAAGAGACAGTTCCTGCTCTTGAGGCACTCACAATTTAAAGGGAGAGACAACATTGCAAAGAGTTATATACAAATGCACTATATACAGGATAGATTGGGAATAATCAGCAGAGAGAAGGCTCTAGGATTAAGGGTAATGGAATAAGTCTTCTTGTAGATTGTGGAGTTTTAGTTGGGACTTGAAGGACACCAGGAGACAGGGATGCAGAGGAAAACATTGCAGGCCTAAGGGACAGTCAGTGAAAATCTTTGCAGTCAAGAGATGGAGTATCTTGTGAAACCAACAGCAAGGAGATCAGTGTCAGTGCGAGCAAATTATTTAGTGGGGTGTAGGGTATAGAAGAACTTCTAAATTGAAGGGAAATTATAAAGGACTTTGAATGCCAAACAAGAATTTTATATTTGAAAACCACTTGGTTAATTACATCTCTAAGTTCCTCAATTATTCCTGATGTAATGCAGTTTTGAAATGACTCCATATTCTGTTCCTCTAGAAGCTTCCAGTTTGTTAATATATCTTTTAAAATATAACATCCGAGGGGCAGCTAGGTGGCACAGTGGATAGAGCACCAGCCCTGAAGTCAGGAGGACCTGGGTTCAAATCTGGTCTCAGACACTTAACATTCCCTAGCTGTGTGACCCTGGGCAAGTCACTTAACCCCATTTGCCTCAGCAAAAAAGCAAAAAAAAAAAAAATATAACATCCAGAAGAGTACATATGTGATTTGACCAGCATACAATGTGTCTGTGACTATTCTTCCTTATTCTGGATACTACATTTCTATTAATTTAAGATTGCAATAGTTTTGCTTTGTGGTATTTTTTTTAAATTTTTGATTCACAGTGCTACTGCTATTTAAGGACATCTTTAAATAATTCTATGTCTCCCTTATTCTGCATTTGTACAGTAGATTTTTGTATTAAAGTAGAATGTTATATGTGAATTTCTATTATATTACATTTAGATTATTTCTACTTATTGATACATCCCTGCTGTGATATTTTTGGATCCTGATTCTATCATCCAGTACATTAGATATTGGAGAAATATTGTAATATTGCATACAACATGCACTTAAAGAGTAGAAAACCAAAGTTCAAATCCCAGTTTTAATTCTTTCTAGTTTGTGTGACTTTGGATAAGGCTCTCTGATGGTTAAAATGTATAGAATATGTACATCATGATCCTTACTCTACAAAAGATTATTACTATTATTATTGTTGTTGTTATTACTTTTTTATGTATTTCCAACCTTTGACTCAGTGTCTGGAACATGGTAGTTACTTAATAAATATTTGTTGACTTGATTTGGGAGGGAAGTGCTTCATAATCAGTGACACTACATGGATTCAAGCAATTACTATTATTATAGCTATTTCTTCAAATTTTATCTTACTTCAAATTGGTTAATTGGGTGTCTTTTCTGTCTCTATCCAAATTATTGATAAATGTCTAACAGGACAAGACACCCCTGTCTAATATTAGTCCTAGTTGGCACAAATAGTTATTCGACAAATAATAAATCCACCTAACTATATTGCCCCTCATTCCATAATTCTCCATTTCATCTATAGGTATATGATAAAGAACTTAATCCAATGCCTTGTTAAATCCAGATTTACTAATATGCTTATAGGATTAGCCCAATTTATATGTCTAGTAAACCTAATAATAAAAGCAAATGAAATTTGTTCAATATGATTTGTTCTTAATGAACTTTTGCTGCTTCTCAATAACTACTATGTCTCTTTCTTTTGTTAATTGTTGAATAATTTCAGTCATTTCTGATTCTTTGTGACCCCATTTGACGTTTTCTTGGCAAAGATACTAGAGTGCTTTGCCATTTCCTTCTCCAACTCATTTTATAGATGAGGAAACTGAAGCAAAAAAGGTGAAATGACTTGTCCAGGGTCACACAGATGTCTGAGGTCTTCTTGATTCTTTTTTTTTATGGTAACAGTGTGCCATAAAAGAATGCTGGATAAGGAATCATGATATATTAAGATTTAGACATTGCCTCACAAACTTTCAGCTGTGTGACCTTACACTTTTGGAGTTTCCAAATGAATTTAGTGTCAACTTCATAGGGCTATTTGATAATGAAATTAGATTAAGTAAAGTGCTTTGCAAACCATAACACATTTTGTAAGCCTCAGTTATTCACATTACAAAGTATTAAACACAGATTTCCTCAAATTACAGTTCCATGTTATATTAAATATTTTTAATAGTTTAAAAGATTTAATTTATATCTAACTCTTCAGGATATCCATTGAATAAAACAAGGTCTTCCAGCATTATAACAGAGATTACTTGCTTTGGACCTTAAAATGGCCCAGAATGTGGAGAAGTCAGTCCTTCCTTCAAAGACTTCTCATTTCTGAGAAAAAAAAGAAACTGACCATTCTTTTTCCCACCCCCAACAAATGGATTAGCTGCTTGCTTCATCTTCAGTCAGCAAGCACAGATAATATTGGAAGCCTGAGTAAGTTTTGATCCCAGTAAAGAAAGTATAATTAAATAATTTCAGTAGAAATATTAACAGCTTGATTATTGATCAAATCACTATATATAGTTGGGAGAAAAAAAATCCAAATTTGATAAAAGTTAGTAATTGACTAGGTATATAAAGGCACAGACTTATTCATTGTCTAGGAATTTCTAATTGAAAGAAAATACCTTTCACTTTGTTTTCAATTAAAAACAATAGTCTTCATCTCAAATATAACATTAGCTTTTTGTTCTACCACACTTTATGATTTAGAAAGTACTTTCCTCTAAGAACAGGAAGTTTTCAGAAAAAGAAATCTAAGATATCAGCAACTATGTGAAAAAAAATTCTCCAAATAACTAATACCAGAGAAATTATAATTAATGATCTCTGAGGTTCTACTTCATATCTATCAGACTGATAAAATTTGAAAAAAAAAAAAGGAAAATAAAAAGTGTTAGAGGGGTTATGGGAAACCAGGCATACTAATGTATCACTAGTGGAGTTCAGTTATTCTGGAAATAAGTTTTTTTTTTTTTTTTTTTAAATTTTTATTTTATTTGAATAACATATGTGTGGGTAATTCTTCAACAATAACCCTTACATAGTTTTCCGTTACAAATTTTTCCCCCCAACTCCCCACCCCTCCCCCTAGATGGCAGGATATCCACTACATGTTAATTATGTTAAAATATTGGCAAATCGAATATATGTATACATATTTCCAAACTTATCATTGGTGTGCAAGAAAAATCTTATCTACACGAACGATATATCAGATAAAGGAAACACAATGTAAGCAAACATCAATCAAGGAGTATGAGAATGTTATGTTGTGGTCCACATTTCGCATCCCTCTCTCTGGGTGTATATGGCTCTCTTCAGTGAACAATTGGAGGTGGTTTGAAACATTTCATTGTTGAAGAGAGCCATGTCCATCAGAATTGATCGTCATATAGTACTGTTGTTGCTGTGTATAATGATCTCCTGGTTCTGCTCATTTCACTCAGCATCAGTTCATGTAAGTCTCTCCAGGCCTCTCTGAAATCATCTTGCTGGTCATTTCTTACAGAACAATAATATTCCATAACATTCATATACCATAATTTATTCAGCCATTCTCCAATTGAAGGGCATCTATTCAATTTCCAGTTTCTAGCCACTACAAAAAGGGCTGCCACAAACATTCTTGCACATGTGGGGCCTTTTCCTTCCTTTATGATTTCTTTGGGATATAAGCCCAATAGAAATGCTGCTGGGTCAAAGGGTATGAACAGTTTGATAACTTTTTGAGCATAGCTCCAAATTGTTCTCCAGAATGGCTGTATCCGTTCACAGCTCCACCAACAATGCATCAGTGTCCCAGCCTTCCCACAACCCCTCCAACATTCATCATTAACTTTTCCTGTCATTTTAGCCAATCTGACAGGTGTGAAGTGGTATCTCAGGGTTGTCTTGATTTGCATTTCTCTGATCAATAGTGATTTGGAGCACCTTTTCATATGACTATAAATAGTTTTAATTTCATCCTCTGAAAATTGTCTGTTCATATCCTTTGACCATTTATTGATTGGAGAATGGCTTGAATTTTTATAAATATGAGACAATTCTCTATATATTTTAGAGATGAGACCTTTATCAGAACCCTTAAATGTAAAGATGATTTCCCAATTTATTGCTTCCCTCCTAATCTTGTCTGCATTGATTTTGTTTGTACAAAAACTTTTTAATTTAATATAGTCAAAGTTATCTATCTGGTTTTCAATTAAAAGTTCCAGTTCTTCTTTGGACATAAATTTATTCCATCTCCACAGGTCTGAGAGGTAAACTATATTATGTTCCTCTAACTTGTTTACAAAATCACTCTTTATATCCAGATCATGAACCCATTTAGATCTTATCTTGGTATGTGGTGTTAGATGTGGGTCAAGCCCTAATTTCTTCCACACTAGTTTCTGGAAATAAGTTTTAAGCCTCAAAGTTACTATACTGTAGAAAGTCCTGAAATCACAAACACTTCTACTCAACCTATATATCAAAGAGATCAAAGAAAGGAAAAATAAACATATCTATCAGAAAATATTTGTAGTAATTTTTTTTAGAAATTTTTAGAATTATGCTGTAAGAAATTATGAAAGTTATGATTTCAGAGAAACCCAGAAAGATTCATATGAACTGATACAAAGATGAAATTAGCAGAAGCAAGAGAACAATGTATACAATTGCCATAATTATAAAGATAATCAACTTTTAATACATAAGAACTTGGATCAATTCAATGACCAACCATGGTTCCAGAGGAACTATGATGAACCATATTATCTACCTCCTGAAAAAAGAAATGATGGTCTCAAGATGCAGAATAAGACATGCATATTTGGATATGGCCAATGTGGTAATTTATTTTACTTAACTACACATTTTTTTTACAAGGGCATTTATTTTGTTTTACAATGGAGCAGTGTAGAAAGGAGAGAAAAAGAGGTTTCTTTTATTATTTTCATCTTATAAATGAGGACACTGAGGTTCAGAAGGATCAAGAGATTTGCCTCATGGACACAGAGCTAGTCAATGGAAGAACCAAGATGCATGCTTCTTATGTGGTAAATTATAAATATTAGGTGGATTTTCATCAATATGAAAATTGTTGGAAAAATATAATTAGGAAGGTAAAACCTCCGTTAAAAGTAACTAGAGAACTATGTTTAATATGATTGTACATATATAACCTATATATATGAGATTGTTTACTATTGGGGAAATGTAAGGGAAGGGAGGAAGAAAAATGGAAATCAAAATATTACATAAATAAATGTTAAAAACTAAAAAAGGAGGGGAATCTAATAAAATTTTTAAAAATCATTGAATATATTCAAAAGCCTAACACAGAAAATGACTTTAGGAACTTTTATTTTGGATTTTCAATGACCTTACTCCTTCATCTATATGGAAAAATCAATAGTTGATTGGGCATTCAAGATTTTACCAGCCTACCAGTATTACATAATTTAGCTTTCCTTTAGGAGAGGGACAGGTGAAATCATCTGTGTTTACTATTTACCTTTGCATTGCTAAATTCAGTGATTTTTTCCCCCCAAGGATATAATGATAGTCTTGAATGAGGCATCTCAAAACAAAATTACTTTCTCTCTTTAGGACAATATAGGAATGCATAACATAATATTATATAATGAAATGCTATATATAAAGTATGTAATATTAGATCATATTTGTGTCTATATGCATGTGTATTATACACATTATTCTACATATTATGTACATGCATACATATATATTATATATGTGTAGATGTGGGAGTTATATAGTTTGTTGGGTGGGATATATAAAATTTCATCAGTCTCTGTTCTTGCCCTTAGGGCAAAAGCTCCCGGGCTGGATTCTCTGATGTTCCTTATACATCTCTTCACCACCACCCCTATGTTTTTTTATGATTTGCTCTTTTGAAAGGAGGGGGGGGGGATCAGTTTTCAGGTCCAATCAACAAATAGCATATAGTTACTAAATACTTGATTTTTGTCCCCAAGATCTCTTTGTCAATGCTGTTATCAGCACGTTTTCTGTATTTATCACCCTTCCCTAAGGCAATGAAAAGTTTCTACTATTGTCTAATTTTTAACCTAAATTATATGACTTAATTTTTACCATTGATGTTACTTCTCTCATGATCTCTTTATCTTTGTCTTTATCTTTATCTTAAAATAAATCATCATTTCCAATGACTAATATCTTTTTTGTTCCAGACATTAAACTTTCAAATTCACTATTCCATTGCACAACTTGTTTTGCTCTCTCTATTGTATCTCTCTTTCTCATCCTTGAATTCTACAGCTGGGAAAAGCCCTGGCCCTATTAACCAGATCCCGTAACACCTTTGTCCTTCCATTTCACAGAAGCTGGCATCAGTTCTGATGTGGCAACTAAAATGCCCGCTTTTGAAGGTAGATAATTTGAAGTATTCCCATGTCCTGCCACATAAAAAGGCATTTGTACTGGTGTCCTTCACCAGAAACTTCTCTTCCCCTCCTACTGAGATATCCAAAGTGCCAACTGGCTCCCAGCCCTTGAGTCCAGAGATGGTAACATTTCAGTTGCAAAACTCGGGCCACCTCTTGACTGTGAAGTGTTTTGGAAGGAGATCTTCTCTCTAAGTGAGAGTCATACAGTTAGAGAAGGGACACTTTCTTTTAAGACTTCCTTCTCTGAACCACAAATGCAATAATGCCCTTCACTTCATGACCTTGGAGTGTATCTTCTAGTTCACCTGTCTCACTGAGACTGTTTATGGAACTATATTTTCTGTTTCTGAATTAAGAGTTGTTTCTTTACTTCCAGGCAATGGTTGGAAGAATAGCTTTCATGTGGTAACATTTAAGTGGGCCATTTTTTTAGATAGCTTTTAAGTTCCCTTCTACACATAAAGCACACATACATATACACACAGACATACCCACATACACACACAGTTAAGAGTTTAATTCACTACTGGACTGAGAATGCCTCTCTCTGTGTCCTCCCTGGAGTCTTTAGAGAGAAGTGAACAGCAGTGCTAACACTCATAAAATGAATGAGTGAGTGAGTAGGCCTGAAAATTGCAACGTGACATAAAAAATCACAAGATCCAATAATTTATTGCTTGTCATTTTCCAATGATCCAAGTTATGAAAAAGCTATAATTTATTTTAACCAGTCTTGACTTTAGAATCTGGCTCCTGATTCAGGACAGATGTTTTCAAGGATTTTTTAAGGTACTTCAAGTAGGGAGTTACATTGTACATCCTAAGTACAATTTTATGTAGACTCTTCATTACCTCTATTGTTCTCTTTCCCCCTTCTTGTAAATTAACACTTTAACTTTATTCATGTTCCCCATATGGGAAAGATCTAGTGAAAAATGTCTAACTACTCTAATTTATAAATAAAAGTTTCTGTTTGCTTATTTTTCAATGACACCACTTTAAGGTCCCTTTCTGTATTAACATGCTAAAAATGAGAAAAAATATCTCTATGAGCCAGGGGTACACAGCCATTATGTGTTCTCTGAGGCAAGACTTATACCTAGTTCTTCCTGGTTTTAAGGCTGGTCCTCCACTCACCATATATACTACTGATTCTTGTTATTAGTTAATATTCAGAAATGTCCAAACAATCTTTTTAATCCCCTTATTGACAAATAAAATATATTTAAAGGGAATTTCATAAATTAGACCAAGTTGGAGAATTATAAACATTATATTTGGCATGAAAAATTTGGACCTTGTGGGTTTCAAACACACACACACTTCACTTCTAGATAGTTAGGTATCTTTGCTTTATCACCTGAGTTTTATTGACTAGTTTCCAATGAAACATTTTTTAAATAGAAGAAGATTGTGGCTTGATGGATTTCCTTTGAAAATTGAGGACTTTCTTCTCCTTCTTTGCTCTACACAAATATATAACCTTTACAAAAAAGCCCACTCCACTCAAATAATTCTATGTGCAATTCTATTCATAAAACACTATGCATCAGAAAAACAGAGAATAACTCAATTTTTCATGATTAAATCCTTCCTTTTCAAATCTGCCTGGTTCATGTTTTTAGAGACTAAGTTTAATGTTTTAGAAAAAATTTTTTTTTTCAAATGTCAGCAATCACAGGATGCTTATGGTGAATGGAGAAGGGAGAAGAGGAAGGTGGGGAGGAGTTAAGCATCTGGTCTCAAAAGAAATAGGGCAGCTTAGTCCATTTTGTAAACTTTAAGGGTTGAGAACTAACCCCACCTCCCAGTTCTATTCCCCATTCCCTTCTCCCCCAAGAACAGCTGTGTGTGCTCGGTTCTCTAGCAGAAGTTATACCAACTTCCACAGAGTCACAGAATCCCCCATTAGCCACTAATACATCACTGCTTCCCTCTTCTTGTCTTTTAGTTTACCCAGCAGAGGGGCTATGGCCTAAGTGCTGGAGAGCCACAAATCACAGACTCAAATAGTCTTGACTCTTCAAAGGAGGAGGAGGAAGAAAGGAGGGGGTGGGGAGGAGAGGGAGGAGAGAGGCTTAAAGTGATTTACGACCCCCCTTGGAGAAGAGTTTTGGCACCTGGGCCATTATGCAGGGACAAGGACGATCTCTCTGGGACCAAAAGACATTGAAATGTACAAGTGGCAGATTAGGATGGTTCAATTTTCCTGGGATTAGTCAAGCTTTTAAAATAAATAAACAAAACAAAAAGCCCTCCTAACCTCAACCCAAAACGTCCCTTTCCTAGCACTCTTTCAAAGAGTGAGAGGGAATAGAGATTAGTGGGAAGGGGGAGGGTTAGGGAATGAGTGGGGGGGGAGAGAGAGAGAGAGAGAGAGAGAGAGAGAGAGAGAGAGAGAGAGAGAGAGAGAGAGAGAGAGAGAGAGATTTTGTGTATTCAAAGTGCTAATTCAGAACTTCTTTCTCTAATGCACTCATGAAACATTTTAATTGTCTGACTTTGCATTCAAAAGCCTTGTTTGCAACTCTTAATTGCAGGCTGCTTTGAACAAATAATTGAAATGCATGACTTGTGGGGCCTGCTTAAACAATTATAATGTGCTTTACTGGTAGGTGCTGGTCTCCCTTCCCCGCTCCCTTTTTTGCATAATGACAAGCAGCTAGCTTGATATTTGGAGCCAAGTTAAAACCGTGCTAATTTGCTGTGGTGAGATCTGGGACTGTGACAGTGGCCATACCTGGATTACTGCTTACACCAGCAAAAATGGCTCTAATAGTTCAACTGAATGTTAAGAAGACCTTTTCATTTTCTGCTGAGAGAATCCCACTGGGGTTTTGTTTTCAAAATACAAATTTTTCATGTGCCTGTTAGTTTTGCATCTGCACACAATTTATGGAGCCATTTTCCAGAAAATCATCCTCACCTGATTTTAGCTGTCTCCAACATAGAGGCTCCTCTCTTTCAGGGGATCAAGTATAGAATTGGAAGAAAATCCAGCCATGCTGTAATGCTCCATGGCTGAGAGTATGAGTGCAGAGGACCACACACCAGGTCTGCATTTCCGAAGGAAAGCAAGCTCTCTGCCTCACAACCTAGAACGCAAAGCCAGATGTTCCTTCATTCTATTCCTTTTTGCTGAGGCTAGGTACTAATTTATTGTTTCAGATTGCCCATTTATATTTGTTTTCTTCTCCATTCTATTTTGAGCCCAAATTTAGAAGGATAAACAACACAACTTTGATTAGCTTTAAATAGACAGTAGCACTTTGTACTTTAAGAATGAAAACTGTTCTTGATGAAATCTTCACCTGTCTCAGGAAAGGAGGTTTCTTTTAAGATCTCTAGAGAGAAATATTCCCAGAAAATGTCTCTTCACAACCCATTTCAGAGCTGTGGAACTCATCTCTTTCAGAGAAAGTTAAACCATCTCTCCCTTGGAGAGCAAGACTCAATGTGACGGACATATTGTATAAGCATATGTTTGGTTTCTCTAAAATCTGGGTATGAAAAGAAAGCAGCTTAGCTTCATTTTTAAAAGTCAGGATGCAGTGACATTCAAGTCTCCTAGTGGGTTTTTTTTAAGGTTAATTTGTCACTTGGAGGTGACAGTGAAGCCCCCCAAAAAAGTACATAAAACCATGTCTCCAATAGGAAAGCGTACTTTTATTAAGAGGAATTGTCAGAAGATTGTCAGCTTAAATGAACTTATAGGGGAGCTTGTAAGCACAAGTTGAATGTTTGTGTTCAAATGCACTGTGTGAAAATTTAAAAGTACAGTCTTTCACTTCACATGCCTCCCACTTATGCCTGTATGGGCTTTCCTTTCATTCTTATGCAGTTTCCTTAATTCTATGCAGTTTGATTTTGTGACTTGTGGTTTATTTAATTGGGCTGCTAAAATAGATATCTCAACTTGCTTCTAAAACTTTTACTATGGGCCTTTGTCTAACTATAATGCTAACTAAAATGTGGAGAGCTCTTGAGATATATAGTGCTTGATTTTCCCAGCAACACTGTGAGGTACATAAGTCAGGGTAGATGGCATTAGCTGAAGGTTGTTTAAGTTACAAGATACCCCAGAGCCCATCACATCCAATCTGTACCTGAGCAGGTATTCAATGTAACATCTTTAACAGGTGCTCATCCAACCTCTGCTTAAAAGGGACTGACTAATACTACTTATTATGGCAACACACTATTTACTTTCCTTCAAAGATTATTTATTTAGGGGCATTTTCCTCACCCTTTTATTTATACCAATTAAATTAAAAGAACAATTTTTTTTAAAAAATGAAATTTTTTAACAAATATAAATTGTCCATAAAAATCCCATACTGACCTATATATATGTTATATATGTATATATACACACATATATACATATAGGCATACACATGTGTGTATATATATATATATATATACGTACATTTCTGCATTTTAAGTCTTTCAATCACCTTTTCTAGCAGTTGGCAAGTTACTGTTTATCTTTCATTTTTGGAATGGACCAATGTTTCATTTTTAGTCCTCTGGAATTATTATCCTAATCAGAGTTCTAAAGACTTTCAAAATGGTTTTTCTAAATGTCATTATATAAATTGTCTTCCTAGTTCTGTTTACTCTTCATCAGTTCATAGAATTCTTGCCATTTTCCTCTGAAACTATTCCATTTCATCATTTCTTTCATTCAATTTCTCATTATACAAATGTTTCATTGCATTAATTTATCATAATTTGTGATTATTCTCCATTAAGTTCATGTTCCTCCCTCCCTTTTTGCTACTATGAAAAGAGCTTTGGTAAACGTTCCTCTACTTATGGGTCCTTTCCTGTTTCTGTGATCTCATCCGGTCTAGACTCAGACGTACTGTTTCATTTCTCATCAATTCCTCTCCTACAGAATTAGAAAGAATCTTGGAGGTCAACCTAATCCAACTCTTTCACTTCATAGCTGAGGAAACTGAGACCCAAAAAGTTACCCGATGTCATACAGATAATAAGTGTCACAATCAGAATTTGAACTCAGACCCAGCAGTTTTCTACTTCAATACAGTCTTTTGTTGCTTCCAAATCTTTAAGCAAATCTGCCTGAGCTTTTGGAAAGGCCTTGTGTTGATGAAACAGACCCTGAAACTGAAAAACAAAACCCATGACTCAAGTAGGTTCCTAGCAGATTTGAGTCATTTGCTGCTCTCAGCTGAAATCAGCTGCTGAGTCTGATCCTTAGAATTCTACTGCTGACTCAAATCTGCCCCTGCTACATGCACAAGAGAGAACATTCAGAAGCAAAACTAGAGGGTTGGGTGGCACCCTGGAGAGAGGCCTACACTCTGCATGCAGATTGAAGTCCAGCCCCATCTCAGCCATTAATAAAAATCAAACCCATCTTTTAAGAGAAAATGGAGAAATTCCAAATTATCTATGGGAGTTCAGTCCCCCCCCCAAAAAAAACCCAAAACAAAACCATGATACAACCTTTCTGAAAAGCAATTTGGAATTATACACAAAACCTTCCTAAGCAATTCTCAGGTTGTAACTATTTACAGGTCCACCAGCAATATTACTGACATCCCTACTTTTCCACAGTACCTCCAACATTTATCATGGGGTTGTTTTTTTTTTGGGGGGGGAGGGATCATCTTCACCAAGTTGATGGGTATGAGGTGAATCCTCAGAATTGCTTTAATTTGAATTTTGTTATTGCTAATTTAGAACATTTTCTATATGGCTATAGGTAGCCTGGGTAACCATCTAGAATTGTTATCTATATCCTTGGACAAATGGTTCTATTTTCTTATAACTTTGAATCAGTTGCTAATATATTTTAGAAATTGTCTCTATCAAAGAAACTCACTGAAAAGATCCCCTCTCCCCATTATTTCCCTTTCAATCTTAGCTTTATTAGATTTGTTTATGCAAAAAATTTTAATTTTTTCCCACAGTGAATACCTCTGTGAATACCTTTATCCCTTTTTTGTGAGATTTTCTTCTATCCATATATTTTTGGTTTTCCATTGATTTTCTAATTGTTAATAATGAGACCTTTATAAAAAATCTAGTTCAGGCAGCCATTTGGAACTTGTTTTTGTATGAGATGTGAGGTGTTGGTATAAATACTATTTTCTCTATATTTTCTATCCAATTTTCTCAGCAGTTTTTAATGAATTAGTGAGACCTTTCCCAGGAACTGGAGTTTTTATATTGATCAAACATTATATTACTATGGTCATTTGCTTTCATATGTTATATACTTAATTTATTCTATTCATCAGTCTCTCTATTTTCAACCAGTATAAAATTGTTTTGAAAATTTGAAAATTTTAACTTAAAAGATATCTTTATAATGTGATTTGAGATCTGACACTGGTAGTACCTTTTTGTTCCTACTTTTTTCATCATTTCCTTTGAGATTCTCTATCTTTGTTTCCACATGAATTTTGTTTTATCTTTCTAATTCTATAAATATAAATGCTTTGATAATTTGATCAATTGAGTAAATCAATTAACTTATTATTTTTATCATGACATGCTCCTTGTGAGCAATTAATACTATCTAGACACACCCTCATGCACCATTAAGTCATCAATAAGTGTACTTTGACAATTGGGACTTAAAAGTACTTTTCGTTTATAAATCTTGATCTGGTTTTTCTAGCAAGCAAGCCTGATATTGCTTTATTTAGTCAATGCTCCTTTTGAGATCATGAGCAAACACTGCAATATATATATATATATAAAATTAGATACATATATACATATATAAATATAAAAATACATATACACATATACATATACACACAATAGATATATAATATATACATACATACTTATATCTCTTATGTTTAAAATAAAATACAGGGCGTCCCAAAATCTTAACACAATTTAAAGCTCCATTAAGACTTTGGGGACACTCTATAGATAAGCAATAAAACATAAATGATTAGTTTCAGCAGGAACATTCTCCCAAAACTAGTTGCTACTTCTAGTGCTTTAGAGTTCGCAAAGCACTTTCTATGTAAGAATTCTCTCTAAGAAATAGGTGGTGAAAAATTTACTACCTTCCATTTACAGGAGAGGAAACTGAGTTTCAGAGAGGCTAAGTGCCTTACTAAAGATCTCACAATTAACAACAGTGTCAGAACTAGCACTCAAAAATTCTAGGTTTCTACTTCAGACTTCTTTCCTATTCTTCTTTTGTTGTTGTTCTTCAGTTGTTTCAGTCATATATCCACATTCTTCATGACCCCATTTAGGGTTTTCTTGGCAAGGATACTGGAGTGCAGTTTGCCATTTCCCTCTCCAGCTCATTTACAGAGAGGGAAATTGAGGCAAACAGGATTAAGCAACTTGCCCAGGGTCAAACAGCTAGGAAGTGTCTGAGGCTGGATTAGAACTCAGGTTTTCCTGACTCTGGGTCCACTGCATTGCCCAGCTATTCACTCTTCCTTTCTCATCTCTAAAACCCATCTTTTTGCCTTTTCTTTAACCAGCTTAGATAGGCCTCAATTTGTTTAAGGACTTTTTAATGCTTCTTTATTTTTCATATTTATTCTTTCTCAATTCACCATGATTTGATAAGGCCTGATTGACATGGAGCAGGTGGTATGTGATGGGTGATAATTCAAGAAGATGCTTCTACTTTTATGTGTAATCTACAAGGTGCTAAGATGCAGCCTGCCCCCTTCCACCTCCATCCCTCATTTTGGGAAGTGCTGGTTCTCTTATGTCTTTTTTACATAGAATGTTATTTTTCCAAATATATACAAAGATAGTTTTCAACATTCACCTTTGCAAAACATGGTATTCCAAAATTTTTTCCCTCTCTTCCCTCCTCCCCAAGGCAGCAAGCAATCTGATATAGGTTAAACATGTGCAGTTCTTTAAACTTATTTCCATATTTATTATGTTGCACAAGAAAAATCAGATCAAAAATGAAAAAAAAAAACATGAGAAAGGAAAAAAAAAACAAGCAAACAAACAAAACAACAACAAAAATTTGTTTCAGTTTCCATAATTCTCTCTCTGGATACAGATGGCACTTTCTACTCCAACTTTATTGGAATTGCCTTGAATCACCTCATTGTTAAAAAGAGTCAAGTTCATCATAGTTGATCATCACATAATCTTGCTATTATTATGTACAGTGTTCTCTTAATTCTGCTCGCTTCATTCAGCATCAGTTCATGCAAGTCTTTCCAGGTTTTTCTGAAGTCAGCTTTCTCATCATTTCTTATAGAAAAATAACATTCCACATAACTTATTCAGCCATTCCCCAATTGATGGGTATTCACTCAGTTTCCAATTCCTTACCACTACAAAAAGGGCTGCTACAAATATTTTGTACATGTGGTTTCTTTTCCTTCTTTCATGATCTTTTTGGTATACAGACCCAGAAGAGACACTGTTAGATCAAAGGGTATGCACAGTTTTATAGCCCTTTGCTATCCAAATTGCTCTCCAGAATGACTGGATCATTTCACAGCTCTACCAACAATGCATTTGTTTCCTAGTTTTCCCACATCCCTCCAACATTTATCATCATCTTTTCCTGTCATCTTAGCCAATCTGAAAGGTATGAAGTGGTTGTCTTAATTTGCATTTCTAATCAATAGTGATTTAGACATTTTTTTCACATGACTAAAAACAGCTTTAATTTCTCCAAATGAAAATTGTCTGTTCATATCCTTTGCAAATTCTCTTATCTCTCCATTCAAAGAATTCCTCCTTATCTATTATTTTAAGTTAGAGAAGGAAAAAAAATGTACTGCTGAGTTATCATGGGCTCTTTTTACAGGCCATGTACTCCTGCCATTTTATAATGTTCCTGCAAAGGTAAAGAGTTGCTTTATGAAGAATCTATTTAAAAAAATAAGCTTTTTCCTCAGATTCATACATTAACCAGGATCTCAAGAAGTTGTACAACTCAAGATGCTAAAACTTGGATAGCAAGTTTCCAGCAACCACATAGTAATTTTTAGGGAAATGTTTGTCCAAGCCATTTTTCATGGAGAGGTTCAAGTGCTATGGGGTCCTGAAGGATCAAGCTAGTATATACTAATGACTTCAACTCCTAGCTAAGAGGCAGCCTGGTCTAGTGGAATGAGCTTTGTCCATATTCTAACTTATTCCTAACAAAATATATCTGTATATTTCCATTTCATAGTGAATAGGTCTTTTGACATTCTTCTTATCAAGATTAGAATGCTAATTTTGATTACATATTTTGTAGATTAGCCATGACAATCTTCATTTAGGATCACTTGTCCCACCACAACTAAGGCAGTGTGTACAGCTAGAGAAGGAAAATTACTTTTGCTGTTAAAGGGACAAATGAATTAGGAAGACAAGTTAGTTGAAAGAAAAGGGCGTTAAAAGTTTCATATAAATATACCTTTCCATTGTTTTGAGATGGCAGGTGTCATGGCTCTTTTCCATATACATGGATAATTGAAAAATGACAATACTTATAATGATCACATACATTGTTACAGCTCTTTAATATTTGCAAAATACATTATATGCATTACCTTATTTGAGCTTCATAACAAGCCTAATAGAACTAGGATCTATTATTTATGTCCATTTTACAGAGATAATAACAAACGCAAAAAGTGAATCTCTGGTAGGTTAAGTAACTTGCCAAGTCAGAGTACATGAAAACTTTTAGACTTACTGATATTAGCAGCAACATAGGAAAAAGCCTGTTCTCCAGGGTTTTTAGATCAATCTGAGGGATAGGTTCAAATTCTTAACTCACTGATTTATGATATCCAGACTAAGTAACAAATATATCCTTTCTATATTCTTCAGGGACTCTTGTGGTAAACCACTACATTGTAGGATTTTGTTTCTTTGTTTCTTTGTTTTGCATCTGGAGTAAGTAGAACAAATCATACCTCAATGAGGACAAGTAGGAAGTTACTTGAGTTGTAACTATTACATTCATTTGGGAATTTCCTATTCTAATTGATTATTTTTGCTAATTAGTTGTTGAATTTTAGTACTTCTATGTAAGCTGCTAATGGATCACAAGTATTTCTGGTAACTTCAAAATTCCATCCTCTGGAAATATGTTCCAATCATCTAACTCAGTTATAATACTAAGCAAAAGCAAAGGAAAAAAAAGCAATATGAAAGGAGTGGGGTGGTTTTTCTGCTTTTCTGCTTATTCACATTTTTTTTAAATTTTTGTACAACTTAACTTTGTTGGCTAAGATACAATTTTGTTCAGCTAAGTACCAATTAATGCTAACAATGAAGGACCTGAAGTGGTCACATATATTCAAATTCACCCTATTCAAAATTATGATCATATAAAATATGGTCATTGGTTACAATCCAATGGAAAGGTACAGTACAAATTTGAGTATTGTGATTACTTCAAAGGATTCATCACTTTATACTACTAAAAGAGACTTACCTGAATTTCTGTTCTAAGCTGTGAATTCCAAGAATCTTGCCTCTTCACAGCCTTTTTACATTTAAAAAAACCTAAGTCCAAACTGATTTTATGTTTGCATTTTGAACATCTCATCTTCAGTCTTCAAACAATGTTCCATAACTTTCTGAATATAACAAGTTATACATTTCAATTTTCAGTCTTCAATACATCATTACTCTCCCCCATAACCCAGAAGAGAAAAAGTTTCTTTTTTTTTAAAGAAAGATCAGACAATTACAATCCATTTTGGGGAGCATTTGGGGTGTTAAAATTCCAATGGATTCATTTCCTGAAAAAGAACATAATGAAAGCATAAAATTGCAAAATACAAACCCATTCTTCAAAGAAAAACCATAACGGAAAATGGAACCAAGATAAGACCTAGTTACATACAATCACATGACTGTAATTTTGTGGTTCCCCATAGTGTGTCACACTATACATGCCCATCAATGTTGCATTCCTTTTCTCCTCTAATCAGCCAACGTGGGGCATTGTATGAACAAAGTAGCTATCATCTCCTTCCCCAACAGGTATACTAATTGCATCATTTCCATAACCAACTCATCCTTCACCAGCATGAGACCTGGAAATTTAAGTTCACTCTCAGATACAAACAGCCCCATTTGCAGACAGCCTTGTCCTCTGATGAGACAGAGACTTCATTTTTAACTTCAGTGAATGATGGTAGCCACACTGTTGAACCATGAAGTTCAAGCACATTTAAAATGTGGTAGCATTAAAACTCACCTCTGGAAAATAACCTGGGAAAATGACTAGACCAACTTTTCTCCAGGAAGTGTTAGCGTGTGTTTTCACCTTGACAGTGTTACCAGAAGTTCTAGTTTATCTTCATTAATCTATAATCTAATGCAGAAAGAGGGCTCTCCTGCCGTCCTTGAATTCACTGAGCTCTTATTCTCTGCCACCACAGTTCTTTCTTTTCTTCAGGACAGCAGTACCAGAAAACTGACATGACTGGAGGAAGAAAAGTTCATGTTTGTCATTCCAAGAGGCTGAATCTCAGTTAAATTGTTGGGGAAATGTCAGTCAAGCACAAACCCACATATGAAAAATAGCTTCCTCCCCTAGCTTTATAGAAATAGTCACAAAAGTAATTGCCTAAATGTAATTGTTCTTTGGGCCCCTTACCCGTCTTAATGGGTAATGGAGCACTGCTCAAAGGAATTATGAATTGTGGATTATTTGGTGGATTTATCACAAAAGCTTTTTTAGTATCTATTTGTTATAAAAGATTAACTGTTGTTATCCTGGCATAATGTAATCAATCATCAATTGCTCAATAAGCTTTATTAAATAACTACATATGCCAGGGAATAGGCTAGGCACTGGGGCTACAAATGCAAAAATGAGAATCTCCTCCCTGAAGAGGAGGATGTAAGTTCGTTAAAGGAAGGGACTGTATTTTTGTTTTAAATTTAAACCCTAGTCAATCTCTATCAACTATAATAGACTAGAAAATAAATAAAGACTTTTGTATTAACAGGTAATATACTATGATTTAAGAATAAAAAAGTATAGTCTATGCTTTTCATTCTGAAATTTTTAGCAAAACTACTCCTGAGGCTGATTCTCAATCATTCAATCAGCATTTATTAAGCACCTGCTGTGTGCCAGGTATTGTGCTAAATACTGGAGATACAAAAAGGCAAAAGACAATTCCTGTTCACAGTTGAAGGGAGGGAAAAACATGCAGACTACCATGTAGAAAAAGGACATGTATGGAATAAATTGGAGGTACTCTCACAGGGAAAGAACTAAGAATAAGGTTTGAGAAAGGATTTCTATAGAAGGTGGGCTTCACCTAAGACTTGAAGGGAAATTAGGAGTCAGAGATAAGCAGGGAGAGAGTTTTAAGCCAATGAAAAGACCTGGAATCAGGAGATGAAGTGCCATGTGAGCTGGAAAAAACCAGGTAGGCTAGTGTCATTAGATTGCAGAGCATGAGAGTGTAAGGTATAAGAAGACTAGAGTATGAAAGGTTGGAGCTAAGATGGCAGAGGATAGGCTAGGATTCAGATGAATTCTCCAAACAGCTTTAAAATAAGAGCCAATAAAAGGTTATAAGGGGATATCTTTCCACCCTAATACAAATTAAGAGGTCTGAAGAGGAGATCTGTAACATCAGGGTGGGCATAGGTATCAGTGTTAGGTATTGTAGTTAACTGTGACGTTAGCAACAGCAGTAGCTTCAGGAACTCTCAGCTCAGAAACAGTAAAAAGTGGGACAACTGGTCAGAAACCCTTAGTTAGACTGATAATTCTATTGCCAGTTAGCAGACATCAGTTCCAAGAGAGGAGTACTTATGATTAATCTTAAGGAAGCAGGGACCCTCATCACAGTTCTACAGCCAAAAGACACTAGAACTTGTGGCTACAGGGGAGCAGAGTAAAGATCAGAGCATAGACCAGGAGAGCAATGACTACCCCTCTCCCAGGAGAACACTACCTTGGAAGCACTGAAAACTTGCAGACCCCCCAGAACTAGCTCTAAAAACAGCTTCAGAAACAAGCCCAAAGCTTGGCATAGCATTTCTCCACTTCCAGGTGAGCACATCACAACTTTAACATAAATTTCAAAGTCAAAAAGTTGGCTAGGTAAATATGTAAACAACAACAACAACAACAAAACTTGGCCATAAAAAGCTACTAGAGTAGCAGAGAAAACCAGAGAAGACTTAGAAGAAGATAACAATGTGAAAATAGTTACAAGCAAAGCTTAAAAGAATGCTAATTGGACCCAATCCTAAGAGTAATTCCTAGAAGACTTAAAGAAACAAAAATGACACAGGAAAAACTGGGGAAAGAAATGAGAGTGATACAAGAAAATTATGAAAAGAGACTTAAATGCTTGGTAAAAGAGACAAAAAATGGGGAAGAAACAAGTATATTAAAAACAGAATGGGCCTAATGGTAAAAGAGGCACAAAAATTCATTAAAGAAAATAATTCTTTAAAAAAGCAGAATTGGCCAAATGGAAAAAAAAAACACAAAATCTCACTAAAGAAAATAAATTCTTAAAAAATTAAAATAGGACAGGTAAATGTTAATGACTCCATTAGACACCAAGAAACAAAATGAAGGCAAAAGAATTTTTTAAAATGTAAAAAATCAGAAAAATAGACAAACTATTTATATTCCTTTATGAGAAGATGATATATGCAATGGGACTGTTCAAAGTCTGCATAAATTGAGGGCATGGGTGTAAGTGAATTATGCTGGCATGATCTCTAAAAATGAAATGTAGGGGTGAGAAAAGGGGATGTGCTAGGAGAATGAGTAAGGAGGAGGTAGAATGGAGTCAATTTTCTCATCTTAAGGAGGTAGATAAAAAAAAGAACTTTTATAGTAAAGGGGAAAACTGGGGGGTTGCTGGGCACTGAGTGTCTGCAGGTGAAGACATTGAAAACAGTAGAAAGATGAGGCCCTGATTATAGAATGACAAAGCAAACTAAAGCCTATAGATATAGCTCTTATCTTTGCCCCTACCTCCTCCCATTTTTCCTTCAAGACCCAAATCAAGCTCTTTTTGGCTCTTTGAAAGTTTTTGCAAAAACACCCCATCCTGTGGCCAACCCTCTCCAAAATCCTGTATCATCTATGCTGAGAATAATACCCAAAGGCCCTGTCCTTTAATAGCTTTGACTAATTTATTTAAATGTTATTGAAAATGTCCTTGAAACTTAAAATTAGATCAGAGTTCTAAAGGTCTGGCCATTGAGAAAGTTTCCCGGTACCCTTCCTACAAAATCCGGGAATGTGGCTCATTCTTCTGTTCCAACTAGTAGACTATTCAGCAAATCAATGCTATATCTTCACTGAATATCTTTTCCTTGCTCTGAATAAGGTCCTTCTAATATGGCTCCATAAACTTCCTTTTGTAAAATGATGCTGTCATGTGGCTGTCTCTTTTTGTTCCAATGTTGAATCTGAGGAACTAGGGTTAAGTCATGTCTGGTCTACTCTACCATCTATTTGTCCCTTATATGCAATCTTATTAGCCATCCTTGTACCCTTTATATGTCCCATATCACCTGATACTTCATAAGTTATGAAATGTAAGCTTTGAAAAAACTGAAAGCAGAGATAGCGCACTGTCTTTGCCTCATAGCAGTCTTCCTTATAGTGACTTCCATATAGCTCTCTCCTTGAAGTGTCTAGATTAAAATTTAGCATTCTAAGTGTTGACTATTGCAATAATGAGGCATTTTCCATATTGGAATCCTTAAGCAAATCTTACATTACCTTCTCAGAAAGAAAAGCATAGAAACAAGTCCTAGGAATTGTTAAAATTCCAATAAGAACATATAATATTTTAATAAAACTTTGGATTGGGATGGGAGGGAGGAACCACAGGGCTCTATTGACTGATTTTAACTTCATAACCAAATTTCTTAGAAACTCAGTTTTTGCCATGATGACAACAACTGTATCCCATCTCACAGTTAGGTTACTTTACTGTGAGCATTTCCCCATTATGCTATTGCTTCTCTATGAAGATGAATGGAGCTGCATTCTGTAGTCTAATTAGATCAGAGAATAATAGCTGGGAAGACCTTGAGGAAGAGAGGATAATTTATTATTCATATTATTTCTAGCCTATAAAAAGAATTTCAGAAGTAAACTGTATGATTCTATCAGAATGAACTTATAAAATTAAAAATTCTGTATAATTTGAAGGCATAAAAGGTGTTATGGTAGGATCCTGGAAACTTTACTCCAATCACATTTTGCTAACAACCACTTTCCTGTCCAAAAGAAAAATGTTATTTTTGGCAAAGAGAAACAAATACTATTTACATGTGCTACAGGTAGCACAATGGATAGTGTACCAACTCAGTGGGTAAAGTTAGGAAGACCTAAGTTCAAATCCAGCCTCAAAAACTTACTACTTCTATGACCCCCAACAAGTCACTTAAACCTGTTTGCCTCAGTTTCCTCATTTGTAAAATGAGCTGGAGAAGGAAATGGTAAACCACCCCAGCATCTCTGCCAAGAAAACCCCAAATAGAGTCACAGAGTCAGACATAACTGAAATGACTGAACAGTATCTACTTAATTATAGCTTTACTGTCTAGCAAGAGTTAGAAGGTCTGGTTCAACTAATCAGTATAATTTAATTATTTCCAATCTCTAATATGGAAAAAAGCAACAAACTGGAAGCTTCCATAATACAGAGTAATATGGGAGAAGCAATAAAGAGGAAAGATTCGGTCATCTTTTTCCTATTGTCCCTAACTAAATTCTGAATTACTTGATTTCTTCACCTTCTTCTTTAAAGCAATTCTCAATTTAGTCACCCACCACTACTTTTATCTCCATCTACTTCAGAATGAAAATTTCCTTTATCCATATTTTTCCATCATCATATGATTAGCATATTTAAATTTTCTTCTTATTTCTCTAATTTCTATGGGATTTCAAAGGTCAAAATCTAAAAAGACATCTCAGATACTCTTTGGGGGCAGAGAGGACATATGCTTCTTTGGCAGTGGGTAAAGAGGGCAAGAATGATAGCTAGTTATAAATAGTTGACAGGCTAGAAGACAAATATATTATTTTGTGTTGCCACAAAGGGCAGAATTGGGTGGCAGCTCCAGGGAGAAAGATTTTAGCTGGATATAAGAAATAACTTTCTGAGAATTTAAGCTGCCCAATTGCTAGAAAGGAATATCCTAAAAGGATTGCTCTATCAAGAAGAAGGTTAGAACTGATGGCCTCTCAGCTTCCTTTATATTCAGTATTTCTATGATTTTATTGGTCTACCACCTAGAAAAGCTGTCAACAGACTTTAAAATAACAGGTCCTGGTCTCTATTAGTTGAAAGCATTTCATCCAAATGAATATCTTGTACATATGCTTTCCTTAATAGATTTAAATTATTGAGGGATTATTAAATTACCTGTTGACAACAATGTGATCTTACTTAGTATCCATCTAGTTGTACTATATGCACTGGGGCATGAGAAAACGAATTTTTCCTTTCTGGCCAGAGCGATTCTCGCTAGGCAAATGTATCTAATAAATGTCTATCTTTTCAATGTTTATTCCAGTGCTTCAGATAATTCACATTTGTGTAATGTCTTATGATTTATCAAATACTTTTATTGTAACCCTTCAAAGTAAGTAGTGCAAATATGAATATCCCCCTATTAAAGATCAGAAAATCAAGGCTCAAAGATGCCAACTGGGTTGTCCAAAGTTGCATAACCATAAACATTGCTGAAACTTGAACCCAGATCTGGGCTGACTCCAAATCAAGAGTTGTTTCCCATTATACCAAGATGCCCAGACCACAAGTTGGCAATTCATAGTGCATGTACCAAAAATGTCAGAGTGACTGATCTTTGGTTGAATTTAGACCAGTTGCTATCTCCACAGGCCTCTTTCTCTCCTAAAATGCCAGAAGAAAAGGGATCTAAATATTGGAACTATACTTTGCAATTCTTGCCATTCACAAAACCAAAATCAGTTGAATGTCCATATTGTAATTAATCATAATGTAAAAGTCTGTTAAAGGGTGAAGAAAGAAGCAGGAAAAGTAGCACAAATTCAGATTCAAACTATGACTTCAGAATACCAATATTATAGTCTTCTTTACATAAAAATGTAAAATTTCAATATAAGGATGAGCTAAACTTAGGAGGTGGTTAGATAGGAAAATGAATAATATATGCAAGTAAAATCTAGTGTTCTGTTTTATGCATACAAAGGGAATAATTAACTAATCTCAAAACATGTAAATGAAGGCTTAGAAGCATTTTCAAAACACCACATCCAATTTCAGTTACAAATGCAGAATTTGCTTCATTATAATAATTACATTTTTTTTACAAAAGATTTATTTATTTTGAATAGAAGTATTAAATATTATACTAATTACTGGTTATTTTACTTTGTACCCAGGGAAAAGAAATGAATATTCATTAGCTCCTTAAGCTACTAAGCCTCAACAGACTAGACAGATTCCAACATCACTACTGAGCTAAGTATAGGAAATGTTCCCTGGAAAACCAGACTCATGCAATAAATCATAACTTTATCTATTCTGCCGACACACATGCCATAACCCTAAAGTGAATTATATGAACATTGTGCAAAAGGGAGTTATGAGCTAAGCAATGGATAATAGAGAAGACTGGATAAATTGATCACTAGAACTTTCTGAAGTTCCCACAACCACAGTAATCCTGAGCTGAACAAGAGTTCTTTAAAATTCTTGAACAGTTTTTCCAAAAATAAAAAATCAGGGATAGCATGATATACCAGATGTCTTTCATCATTTATGAGATGGAGGAAGCTAGAATCCTAGCTTCTTCCAAAGCATGAGTCCTCCCTGACCCCTCAATTGTCAGCATTCTACCTCCAGAAATCACTTTGTTCATTTTTATGGCTCTGGAACTAGAAGGGGTCTCAGACATTATGCAGACCAATTTCCTCAGTTTATACATGAGGAAAATGAGGCACAGGGAAGTTAAATGACTTCTCCAGATAGAAGGAGTCAGGGGTGGGTTAGAATCTAAGTTTTCTCACTCTACAATCCAAGTTCTCTAGGGCAAAGCTTCTTAAACTATGAAGTTGCATAACTGAAAATGAGGTCATGAAAAATCTGACAACAGTTAAAAGGCATAAAATATTCCACCCAGATTTAATTCTATATGTAAAAATAAACAAGCACATCCATCTCAGCATGCAAATTTTTAAATAAATAGTAAATATTTAATTTTTAAAATAAAGGTAAAATTATAAGATACCAAAGAACTGTTTTAAAATAAATTTCTTTATGATTTATTATCTGTAAATGTTTGATTTGTATACCTGTTTTACATAACTATATATCCTGGATCATGTAAAAATTTCTTGGTTGAAAAAGGGTCATGAGTGGGAAAAGGCCTTCTTAAGGCCTACTTTATTTTTTAAATTAAATTAAATTTAATTTTATTTTTATAAAGCTTTTTATTTTCAAAAGATATGCATGGATAATCTGACAACATTGACCCTTGCATAGCCTTGTGTTTCAGATTTTCTCCTCTTCCCTACTCCCTCCCCTTGGTGGCAAGCAATTCAATATATGTTAAATATGTTAAAATATATGTTAAATCCAATATGTATAAACATTATACAATTCTCCTGCTGCACAAGAGAAATTAGATCAAAAAAAGAAAGTAAATGAGTAAGAAAACAAAATGCAAGTGAACAACAACAAAAAGAGTGAGAATGTTATGTTGTGATCCACATTCAATTCCTACAGTTCTCTCTCTGGGTGTAGATGGCTCTCTTCATCACAAGATCATGGGAACTGGCATCAATCATCTCATTGTTGGAAAGAGTCACATTCATCAGAATTGATCATTGTATAATATTGCTGTTGCCGTGTACAATGATCTCCTGGTTTGGCTCATTTCACTCAGCATTAGTTCATTGTAAGTCTCTCCAGGCCTCTCAAAATCATCTTCCTGATCATTTCGTATAGAACAGTAATATTCCATAACATTCATATACCATAACTTATTCAATAATTCTCCAACTGTTGGGCATCCACTGAGTTTGCAAGGAAGGTCTACTTTAGTATACTACCTTGTGTCCTCTTATTTATACTCATCTTTAATCCCTCCAGTAGAACATATTCCCTTTGAAGTTAGGGATATCGATTTTTTTTTACTTTGTTTCCTGAGGGCCTATTACCTAACAGATATTTGATAACCATATATTGATTTCATAAACAAGATGAATCTGTAAATACTTTCTTACTCAGAATATAATCCAATTTGAAGTAGATTAACAAGTATGTCTACTTTAAAAAGATCAGTTTAAGATTTAAATTTAAAAGATCTTCTTTCCCCCTTTTGCAACAGGTATACATTAGTCTTCTACCTTGCAAAAGAAAAGCTAATTAGGCAATCAATTTCTCAAGATAACATTCTAGCTTCTAATCCTTATCAGATATCTATAGTGGAGGCAGTAGACTGCTTTATTTTATTTTATTTTTTGGTTTGTTAAGTTTTGTGAGTTAATGTAATGCTTGAGTTAGTTATTGATCTACAGGAAGTAGGGGACTCCTAGATCTAATCAACATTTAAACCCAGCAGAAAAAGATACCAATTCTCCTTATAATTCCTTATATACCAATTCTGCCAATGCATCTGACTTACAGTCCTTCTCCAAGCTTCTGCTGAGAAGAGACTGCTAATTATGGCAAACCATGTTGTAGAAAAATTACTGGATCAGGCTTCATATTTCTAAGGATGCAAAGTGGAAGGGATAGGGTGTAGATCACACAAGGGGTAGAGAATACCAAACAGAACACAAATACAAGACAGCTTTCCTCAAACTCAGAAACATTCCCCATAATAAAAAAAAAACCTGCACAGATAATTTGTTATATAATTATGAGGTATTGAATTATGAGGTATTGGGTTAACTTTTTTGGAGGGTGTCTCTCCAGGGGAAAGAGGATGTTGAGGGAATAAGATTTCATTTTGATCATCCATCCATTACTATCTAATCAAATTGAAAGAACTGAAAATTCTCAAGCATCTATTTCCAGGATTCAAAGATTTTGTATACCATATGAGACTGAAAAAATATCAGATCTTTACCTGAAAAAAGCCAACTATTTCACTGGCTCAGAAGCATTCAGATTGATCTATGTTAATCAAACAGCCCAGGAATTTTCAGCTATATAGGCTCAATAAGAAAATAACTATTAGAATTCTTTTAAAAATCATTTGTCATTGTTGGTTCTTCTGATTCTAAAACATCAGGGCAGTTTTTTGGCAAGATTTCCTGGAAGATAGTGTTTAGATTCTTTTTTTCATCATGGCTTTCAGGAAGTCCAGTAATCTTTAGATTGTCTCTCCTAGATCTATTTTCCAAGTCAGTTGTTTTTCCTAGAAGATATTTCACATTTTTTTCTATTTTTGCATTTTTTTTGCTTTTGTTTGATTCTTGAAGTCTTATTGAGTCATTCACTTCCATTTGTTCAATTCTAATTTTTAATGTATTATTTTCTTCAGTTACCTTTTTTAGCTCCTTTTGTAACTGGCCAATTTGTTCATTGCATACCTTTTCCACTTCACCAATTTTGTTTTTCAATAAATTGGTGTCTTTTTCATATCTCTTTTGCAGGGCATTATATCCTTCTTGCAGGGCATTACATCCTTCTTGCCCTGATCTCAATTCATTTCTCCATTTATCATTTAGCTCTCTTTTGAGATTCTTTATGCAATCTTCCAGGAAAGCCTTGTGAAAGGGGAACCAGCTCATGACCACCTTTGTGGCTTCCTCTGGAATTGTTTCAGGAACCTCAGGATCTGGGGTCTGCCCTTCTTCTCTCCATAAAAGCTGTCTATGGTGAGAGCTCTCCTGTTTCTTACTCATTTTTTTAAAGCTTGTGGTCTGTTTAAAGCAGAGAAGCAGTGGTTGTAGTAATTTGCTCTGGGGCAATTCAGCTAATTAACTTCCAGTGCTGGGCTCTCTGGGCTAAGACCAGTGTTTTCAATGGGTTACAATATAACTTTTACAAAAGGCAGATATGCCGGAGCAACTGCCCACAATCAGGGCTGAGTGTTCCAAGAACCTCAGATAGACTCCCCAGGCGTTTAGAATCTGTCACACTGAGTCCCGCTCGGTTTCCTGGCCTGTCTCCCAGAGCTGTGCTCGAACTCATTGAACTGCCCCAGCCCCTGCCCGACTGAAACAGATCTGCTCTGGAGCTTTTCCAAGCTAACTTCTGCAAGGAATGTTTTGTAGTCCAAGTATTTGTGGGTTCTTTGACTTGAAAATCAGTTCAGAGGCTTAATCTGCTGTTGGTTTGAGAGAAGGTCAGAGGAGGACACAGAGAATCGTGTCTGCACTCTGCAACCTTGGCTCCCTCCCTCTCCCTGCATTGTTGGCTCTTTAAAGCTGAGATTCTCGAAGGTTTTCCATGAGGGAATCATTTGGGCAAGGAAAAATATCTCCATTTGAGCCACCTTATCTGATACATGGTGGAAAAATGCTGGATTTGGAGCTACTGAACCTAGCTGGGGATCTCAATTCCATTACATCATTCCTGTATGGCCTTAAGGAAAATATTTATTCTCTCTGAACCTTCCTCATTATTCTGGTTGTCTTTATAAATCTTAAACATAGTACACACTCAGAAAGTGTTTAAAGAATGTCAGTACTTTAGTGAGACAGTGAGAAGATGTTTGCGTATTAGTTAGTTATCAAGACTTTTACTACAATGGCACACCATGTTATGAAAATGACCCTCTATTAGGTTCTTGAACATCTTCCAAGGAGCACAAGCTCCAGCAGGTCCTATCAAGAGGGAAAAGTTGGCAAATAGGAATCCAATGATGAACTGTATTTAAGTCATCTGATGATGAGCCTAGAAAAATTTGGACAGGCTTATCAGCAGGTTGGCCTTATCCAAAGCAACTTATGAATTGATAGATTGAAAATTGATAATTTCTACTAGCATTCTCTTTTCCTGAAGTTTACTCTTATTGGAGTTCCTTAAGCACCCATATCAATGAGACTATCAATAAACATATCAATCTCTCACTATATACCTAAGACTGTATGCTAAGTACTGTGTCTAAAAGGATATAGCAAAAATATAAAGAGTTCTTTCCTTTAGGAAACTTCCATTCTGATAGGGGAACCATGTACATATGTAAACCCACATGACATATACAAAGCTACAAGTTAAATTTAGAGGGGAAGGTTCTAGAAGATTGAACCAAGAAAAGTTCTGGATCAATGCAAAGGAAATGCTGGGTCTGTGTCATTAAGGAAACTAGGCTAACAGTAAGAAATGAGGAGAGACAGTCCTGACCATGGGGATAGCTAGTTCAAAGGCATGGAGACAGGATAAGACATGATTGGTGTACATGACATACAGAAGCAGACCAGTATGATTGGATCACAGAATGTGGGAAGGAGAGTAATGTGAACTAAAACTGGAAAGAGAAAAAAAATTAGTTGTGAAAAGCTTTAAATTATAAAAGTTTATATTTGATCCTGGACGTAAAGGAAATCACTGATGTTTATTGAGTGAGAGTAAGTAATTAGAGAACCATTTAGGGATTTCCTTGATGTTATAAATATCCATTTTTAATTTGATAAAAACCTGCAGTGGATCCAAACAGCAAGGTTGTGTGACTTCTCCTAATTCCATCCAGAAATGCATAAGCAGGAGTGAAAGAAAGTGATAGTGGAAGTAATCTTAGGGGTTAGCTGAGGTGTAAGGGAGGAAAAGGATGAAAAGATTGAGAAAAAAGGATATTGTAGAATCTAAATGGTTTATGAAAGGGTCAAGATTGGAAAAGAAAGGAAATGTAGACAGAGCTGGAATGATAAGAAAGTAACGGAAGGTGTAAATGTAGGGCTAATGAAGACAAAGAATAGTTTTAATAGCAGTAAGGCCCAGGAAAAAAATGGAATGATAAAAGGTTATAACTAGTTAAAGAAATTTTGGAGTTCTTAAACATGAAAGTCAAATACTTGTAGGTGATGACAAAATCATTTAGCCAGTGATTAATCTCTCTAGCTATGTCCTAAAAACGTTTGTCTCTAGGCCCATATTTAAAGCTTTTCCATCTGCTTATTATCTATCTTGGAAACTAAGATCATTTTCAAGTTGCCATAAGGAATCAGAATAGGGCTTGGCTAGCGGACAAAAATCATTATTCACTTAAAATTATTGAGATAATTAGATGATGAAAAATGAATTTAGATCTACACCTCCTTTATATAGCATAGTATGTTTCAACTGGATCAATGATCTCAACATTTTATAAAAATAATTCAAAATCAGAAAATAAGAGAACAATGTCTAACACACTGTTGGATAAATGAAATATGATCCAACAAATGGAGACAAAATAGATGGAACTTGACTATACAAATAAAAGATTTCACACAAAGAGAAAAAAAAATCGGTGTTAATTAGGTCAGATAAAAAAAATCAAGATACCCAGGATCTGTGATAGGTTTATATAAATTTATAACAGTAATATTTTTAATTCCCATTGAAAAACAGCCAAAGATATGAATTTTTATTTTTTTATTTTTTTTATCAAAGCTTTTTATTTGTATAACATATGTATGGGTAGTTCCCCAACATTGATCTTTACAAAGCTTTCCATTACAAATTTTACTCCCAGTCCCCTCCCCTCCCCTAGATGGCAGGAAGTACACTACATGTTAATAATGTTGAAATGCTCGAGAAGTTATGCAAGAAAAATCCTATCTACAAGAAAAAAAAAGAATCAGAGAAAGGCAACACAATGCAAGCAAATGTCAATAGAGATCATGAAAATGTTACGTTGTGGTCCGTATTTCATTTCCCTCTCTCTGGGAGTATATGGTTTTCTTCAGTGAACAATTGGAACTGGTTTGAGACAATTCTTTGTTGCAGAGAGCCATGTCCATCAGAATTGATCATCATGTAATACTGTTGTTGCTGTATATGATGATCTCCTGGTTCTGCTCGTTTCACTCAGCATCAGTTCATGCAAGTCTCTCCAGGCCTCTCTGAAATCGTCCTGCTGGTCGTTTCTTACAGAGCAATAATATTCCATAACATTCATATACCATAATTTATTCAGCCACTCTCCAATTGATGGGCATCCCTTCAGTTTCCAGTTTCTAGCCACTACAAAAAGGACTGCACAAACATTCTTGCACATGTGGGTCCCTTTCACTCCTCTAAGATCTCTTTGGGATATAGGCCCAGTAGAAACACTGCTGGGTCAAAGGGTATGCACAGTTTGACAACTTTTTGAGCATAGCTCCAAATTGCTCTCCAGAATGGTTGGATCCGTTCACAGTTCCACCAACAATGCATTAGTGTCCCAGCCCTCCCACATCCCCTCCAACATTCATCGTTATCTTTTCCTGTCATTTTAGCCAATCTGACAGGTGTGTAGTGGTACCTCAGAGTTGTCTTAATTTGCATTTCTCTGATCAATAGTGATTTGGAGCACCTTTTCATATGACTAGAGATGGTTTTAATTTCATCATCTGAAAATTGTCTGTTCATATCCCTTGACCACTTATCTATTGAAGAGTGGCTTGAATTCTTATATATATGAGACAATTCTCTATATATTTTAGAAATGAGGCCTTTATCAGAACCATTAAATGTAAAGATGATTTCCCAATTTGATGCTTCCCTCCTAATCTTGTCTGCATTTGTTTTGTTTGTACAGAAACTTTTTAACTTAATATAGTCAAAATTATCCATCTGGTGTTCAATTAGGAGCTCCAAGTCTTCTTTGGACATAAATTTGTTCCATCTCCACAGGTCTGAGAGATAAACTATATTACGTTCCTCTAACTTGCTTACAAAGTCCCTCTTTATATCTAGATCATGAACCCATTTAGATCTTATCTTGGTATGTGGTGTTAGGTATGGGTCAAGCCCTAATTTCTTCCACACTAGTTTCCGAATAGTGAGTTTTTGCCGAATAGTGAGTATTTATCCCAAAAGCTGGGGTCTTTGGGTTTATCGAATACTAGATTGTTAAGGTTATTGCCTAGATTGTCCTGATATCCTATCCTGTGCCACTGATCGACTGCTCTATTTCTTAGCCAGTACCAAATGGTTTTGATGACTGCTGCTTTATAATATAGTTTTAGATCTGGTACAGCAAGGCCACCTTCATCTGCCTTTTTTTTCATTGATCCCCTTGAAATCCTTGACCTTTTGTTCTTCCAAATGAACTTTGCTACTATTTTTTCTAGATATGTAAAATAATTTCTTGGGAGTTTGATTGGTATGGCACTAAATAAGTAGATTAGTTTGGGTAGTATTGTCATTTTTATTATGTTCGCTCTGCCTACCCATGAGCACTTAATATTTTTCCAATTGATTAGGTCTGATTTTATTTGTGTGGAAAGTGTTTTGTAATTTAGTTCGTATAGTTTCTGACTTTTTCTTGGCAGATAGATTCCCAAATATTTTATCCTATCATCTGCTATTTGGAATGGAATTTCTTTTTGTATCTCTTGCTGCTGAACTCCGTTGGTAATATATAAAAATACTAATGATTTATGTGGATTAATTTTGAATCCTGCCACTTTGCTAAAGTTGTGAATTGTTTCTAGTAGTTTTTTAGTTGAGTCTCTAGGGTTCTCTAAGTATACCATCATGTCATCTGCAAAGAGTGATAATTTGGTTTCTTCATTACCTATTCTGATTCCTTTTATCTCTTTTTCTTCTCTTATTGCTAAAGCTAACATTTCTAATACAATATTAAATAGTAATGGTGACAGTGGGCAGCCTTGTTTCACTCCTGATCTTATTGGGAATGGTTTTAGTTTGTCTCCATTACATATGATGCTTGCTGATGGTTGTAAATAGATGCTACTGATCATTTTAAGGAAAAGCCCATTTATTCCTATACTCTAGTGTTTTTAATAGGAAAGGGTGTTGGATATTATCAAAGGCTTTTTCTGCAAGATATGAATTTTTAAAAGAGGAAACACAAATTGTTATAGTCACATGAAAAAAAACACCAAATCTGAGGAAGGGGTCTCAGCAACTTTTTAGTCTAATACATACATGAAGAAGGATCCCTTTATAATATGCCCAACAGGGGTTCATCCAGGCACTATTTAAGTCATTTTACAAAATAAATATAAAAGATGTTTTCAACTGAAGGAAGAATTCTCCAGATAATCTAGTTCAGAGATGACATGTCTTGATTGCATTCTGTATGAGAAAATTATAGAATTTCCCCATTGAGCTCCATGGTCACTCAAAAGTGGTAGATTTACCATCCCTCCATGCTGAAAAAACCCCCAAGATATTTTCAGGATGTATTTACTGAGATTATGATACAGAGTTAGTCTATCAAAGATATAATGTAAGAAAATCACATTGCAAAGTTTAAAATGCCAAGTACATCACAGACTCACAAAATTTAGAGAAGGAAAGCTTGAGGAGCCCCAAAAGGAATACATACACTTGACAAATGGTCATTTAGACTCATCTTGACATCTTCAAACAAGCAAGAAACTATTCTACTTTTGAATAGCTCTAATCAAGAGTGTTTCATGAAATCAAGCTTAAAAATGACCTCAATTTTCCTCACATTCCTCCTGATTCTATTTCTTTTCTTTCTTTCTTTCTTTTTTTTTTTTGCTGAAGCAATTGAGGTTAAGTGACTTGCCCAAGGTCACACATCTAGGGAATGTTAAGTGTCTGAGAACAGATTTAAACTCAGGTCCTCCTGACTTCAGGGCTGGTGCTCTATCCACTGCGTCACCTGGCTGCCCCATAACTCTATTTCTTAAAAACAAACAGAAGTCTAACACTTCATATATGTGAAGACAGTATTGTTTTCTCTATCTTTTCTTCTCTAAGGTAAACTCACCCAGGTCCTTCAGCTGATCTTCGTGGAACTCAAGTGGACTCAAGCCACTTCATCACATCCTGGTTGCCTTCACCTATACTGTTTCCACTTCCTCAATATTCTTCTTAAACTGTGGCTCCCAAAATTGAACACAACTACCTGCCCAGTCTAGCCAGAGTTACACAGTCTACCACTTGTTCTGGTAACTTTGTTTCTCATCTAATAGCTCAAGATCATGTTAACTTGTTTTTGGCTTCTGTACTACATTATTGGCTCATGCTGAGTCCATGAAAACCCCTAGATCTTTTTCAGAGTGCTATCTAACCATGTCTCTTCTGTACTATACTTTTAAAGCTGATTTTTTGAAAACAAGTGCTATCTCTATTGAATTTCATTTTATTAGATTTATTCCATTACAATAGCTCAGGGGTCAGCAAACTATACCCCTGAGGACCAAATCTTGGAAGCAGCTTAATCTTATAGCCCATGCAAGCTAAGAATATTTTTTACATTTTAAAAATAAAGTGTTATTGTATTTACAAACATAAAAATCATTCTTATCTCCTGGGCTTTACAAAAATAGGCAATTAGGTATATTTGAAATGTGGGGACATTTCAACCTCTACTTTAGATTGTCATAATCTTTTTTGGATCCTGACTCTCTCATTTACTATGTTGGATACCCTTCCCAGCTTTGCATCATCTACAAATGTGATAAACATGTTATCCATGCCATGTTATTTTTTTCTTTATTAAAACTTTTTATTTGCAAAACATATGTATGGGTAATTCTTCAACATTAACCCTTATAAAGCTTTCTGTTACAAATTTTCCCCCCTACTCCCTACTCCTCCCCTAGATGGCAGGATAGCCACTACATATTAATTATGTTAAAATACATGACAAATCAAATATATGTATACATATTTCCACACTTAACATTTTTGTGCAAGAAAAATTGTATCTACAAGAAAGAAAGATCAGAGAAAGGAAACACAATGCAACTAAACATCTATAGAGAGCATGAAAATGTTAAGTTGTGGTCCACATTTCACATCCCTCTCTCTGTATGTATAGGGCTTTATTCACTGAACAACTGGAACTGGTTTGAAACATTTTGTTGTTGAAAAGAGCCATGTCCATCAGAATTGATCATCCTATAGTATTGTTGTTGCCGTGAACATTGATCTCCTGGTTCTGCTCATTTCATTCAGCATCAGTTCATGCAAGTCTCTCCAGGCCTCTCTGAAATCATCCTGCTGGTCGTTTCTCATAGAACAATAATATTCCATAACATTCATATACTGTAATTTGTTCAGCCATTCTCCAATTGGTGGGCATCCATTCAGTTTCCAGTTTCTAGCCACTATATGCCATGTTATTGATAAAATTGCCAAGCATAACAGAATCAAGCACAGATCCTAGGGTCCTCCCCTGGATACTTACATAACACTGAACCATTAACAACTATGCTTTGAATTTAGTCATCCAACAATTTAGAATTCATTTAATTGCATTATCATCTAATCCAGTAATGTGGAACTCAGATAGAAAGAAGGGCCATTAAACTCTACATAAAGATCTCCGTTGGCTACAGATTGGCTTAGAAAACCACATGTCAACATTATCTATCTTTTATTGTATTTTTATTTTGTTAAATATTTTGCAATTAAATTTTAAGTTATAGGACTTTTATTTCCTACACACATAAATAAATACTTAAAATTCAACTTATAGTTGCACACTGGCAAACAGTTTTGAAACAATAACACATCAATCCTATTATACTCTCCTGAAAGCTAAAGACAACTTTGTATAACCACTTGATAAACCTTTAATATTCTCCTCGGATCTATGATGTGGGGACAAGCCCTAGTACAGATCTAATCAGTCAGACAAGGCTCTGAGCACTTTCCACTTGGAGGATCTTCCTTAAAGTGGGTCTTTTACTTCTAGTAAGTTATTGCAGAAGTCATCTGGGAGCAATCAACTTCCAACTTCCACTCAGTAGATCAACAGAGGTAGAACATATTTATTTCTCAAGGTCATTCTTCACCAACCTGAGCTCCAAAAAAAAAAAAAAAAGAAAGAAAGAAAAAGAAAAATAATGCAATCATGGCCATCAGGGACTTGAAATCCAGGTTTACACTGACAAACTTATGTTCTGACTACCATATTAGTGCAGTCATTATTGCTGAGGCTGGGACAGAGGGGAAATCATCCCTCCTCTACTTTCTAGAATTCTAATGAAGAATGGACTTAATTGTGCCTCGATGAAGAATATAACTTAAAAAAAGCCGGAAGGCATTTCCCCCCTCATTCTTTATGACCCAAAGAATGAACAGCTCTTCCCTTGCTCTGCTATCAATCATTTTTGACACCACCTCCCATTCATGGGGCTATATTTGAGCCAATTAGGAGTCACTGTTCACACAAGTCCTTTAACAAGAAAATAGCATATGTAATATACTATAAGGAGCCAGGATGAAGGTAAGTATTCAGCCCTAGCATTCTCATTACCTTGATAATATGTTTAAAGTAAATGAATAAATAGATGGCTTCATCTATGAATTCCTCAGACTCATCTATGATTTAATACATAAGCCCTATGGGGTTGCATGAGAATTATAGGTATTAAACAACTTGTTCAGCATCATATAGATAGTAGCTGTCAGAGGTGGCATCTGAATCCAGACATTCCTAATTGCAAAACTAATACACTTACCACTAATTTCATATTGCCTCTATAAATTAACCCATAAAGGGACCCAAAAACAGTTTGTTTAAAGGATTTAAAAGGACACAGTGATATGGGTTTTTTTTGGTCCCTAAGCACAAAATATGTGGGATTCCTATGGATCCTACCTAATTTTTCCAATATTAGTTCTGTCCCTCTAGCTTCAGAAAGTTAGCTTTTTTATGGCAAAGTCACCATATGAAAAAGGAAGGTGGGAACAAGCATTTATTAAATTCCTACTATGTTTTAGGGACTGAACTAAGCATTTACAGATATTTTTTCATTTGATCCTCACAACAATCCTGTGAGGTAGGTCTACCATGATCTCCATATTATCACTGATGAAAACAGAGGCAAGCAGAGGTTAATAGCCAGTTTAACATAATGACTCCAGACCTAGTAGTGCTTTACCCACTGTGTCTCCTAGCTTTCTCTAGGTTGCTGATGGGTAACTCCCACAGTCTAATTCTTTTTAGAGAAGACCTAGTTAGACATAAGCCATGCTAAGCCTTATTTAAGAAATTTCCCCAAGAACTCTGAAGTAGAATGGATGTGCATAAGACAGAGAATGTTGGGGGGAAATATTCTTTCTCTAAAAATTCCATCAAAATGCTTTAGGATTGTAACAGATATCATGGGAAGACCGTGTACATGCAAGAAAACTTAAATAATCATGAGTCTGTGCAATTATGAAAAAAACTCATTAAATAGCAATTCAAAATTATATGCTAACAATAATTATATACTAATAATCATTGAAAAATATGTAGAAGGGTAGTATAATAGCTGCTAATACCACCTAGAACAAATGAGAACATTCAGAACCAGATTCTTACCTGTTGGGACAGTTAATTTTTTACATCACAAAACTCATCAAAAAACAATAGAACAGATTTTATCTATCCCAAAGCAAACCTATGTGCATATACAGAGCTTAAGGGGCCTAGCAATATCTCCTGTTGTCTGGTCTTTTCATTGGTCCACAGTCTTTTTCTACATCCTTTTCTTCTACCTATTCCTCCACAGTTCTCCTTTCTGTCCTCCCTTTGACCTACTTATTCCCTCCCTAATTTCCTTCCAAATATTGCCTGCTTTCCTTTCCTTTCTCCATTTATTCCCTTCACCTTCATAGGATGGATATTATACCAGTAATATATTAAAATTGGCCTTTATGATTTATTTTAAAGATTTCATTGTATCTATTCTTTGCTCTTTAAGTATTTCAATGGCCTTTGGCCAAAAATCATAAAATTCTGACCTGCCCTGTATTAAAATTGGAAAAATTGTGTTTTATCCTGAAACTGATATATAACATCCATCTCACTCTGCCAAAAGGGAAAGGATCATTTAGTTATATATGAGGTTAGTCCTACCAGTCAAAGCGAATGGTGTAATCCTGAGAGGGTAAATGCAAATGTGATTTAAAGTAGCTGCCTCGGTGGAAGCTTTGTACCAGTGTCTTACTTCATAAGGTAATAAGTTCAAGGGAAACCTCCTGAAGACCTAAATGCCAAAGCACTCTACTTTGATATTTTCATTTTATATTGTACTAAACATGTCTATAAGCTCATAAATTTAATACCTCTATCCACAGTTGTAAACCCTTTATCACTGGACAAGTCATTTCTATACTTGTCTCTGCTATATGCAATTAATATTCACCCATTAGCTTGGAATGGTAAATTGTTAAAATGTTAATAACTTTCCTGGGCTTTTGCTCTTTTGTCATAATTTCATCTTAGTTTATGAATGTAGAACATGAAGATTTGCACTCATTGGCCAGAAATCTAAGGTTCTTTCTATGGATGACAGAAAACAAGTATTTGATCTGTGATTAAAATAGTGTCTATAGTACTTGAGATGCAGAGTTTTAACATCAGCACTAACTTCTTCATTTTGGGAAAATATAATTTGTCTGTTGGTGAACCAGAGTAATTTCTTGAATAGAGATTGAGACTACTTTTCTGGGCTCTACACTTTGAGCAATGCTTCACTACGTTGACTGATAAGCCCCAACTCTGGGAGACAACAGATAAGGGAAAATGTGATTCTGAAGCTAAGTGGTGCTAAAAAAATTAATTGGAATCTGTTTATATATATGTATACATACATATATAAATGCGTATATATATATATGTATATATAAACACAAACACAGCTGAAATAATACACATAAAAAACTTTGCAGATCTCTAGGTATTTTAAAATTATTATTATTCTTTCCTAAATAACCACTAGAATGCCAAACTTGGAGTGGACAAGCCATTTAACTTCTTTAGGACTCAATGTCTTCTTCCTATGTAAAATGCTCCCTAAGATCTTCCCCTCCTATCCAATTCTATGGCCCTATCATCTTAAGCCATATAACTCTTGATTCCTTAGTCAATTTTTGAGACTCTATGTTATAAGAAAATTGCTTGTATGGTTTATTAAAGGAGATTTTATTCTTGGAGTTCTTTATGCCAGAGGGATCACACAGATTTTGGTGAGCAATATTCCCTAGAACAGCCCAAACAAGATTAAAAAATAATTTAGAAATACCTATTAAAATAAAAATGAAAGACAATACATATAATGTTAATATGTGCTTTTCTAAGTCAACATGAAGCTGGCAAGGATCCTTACACACAGTTTAGTGGCTCCATTTCTATTTGAGGTTGACTCCATGCCTTATAACAATGGGTTCGAAGTACCTCCCTCTTTCATCATTCTTTCAGGGTCTCCCCAATAAACTCATAACTATCACCAAGGCAAAGAGACACAAATGTCCCTCTTTGCTTCTCTCTCTATCCCATTAGGCTGTATTTATTCATTATAACCATATTTGACTCATATAAGAAGGGAAGGAGACCCCTGAAGACCATCAGGATGGCTCTTTTATACACACTATGAGACTTTTCCAACTTCTTTCTCAGTTAGGGCCATGGGATGATCACTTTGGAATTCTATATGTGTTCCCATGTGTCTGTTTACATAACAGGCTATGAATTATCAATCTCTTCCATTTTCCTATGCAATGAAAAAATTCTAAAATATCCAAATATCTCTATAGTATCCATATTTCCTATCTCTTCATGATCTCAATCATTCAGATTGTTTCTGGCATGCACAGTTTAAATTTTTCCAAAAAAATTTAACTCTTCAACTTGTCTTTAACTTGCTCTAATACAGATTTCCCAGGGCATTGAAAGGTTAAGTGCCTTGCCCACAGTCACACAGCTATCATGTGGCAGAGGCAGATCTTGGACTTAATTCTTTCTACCTTCCTGGGTGATCCTCTAGCTATTATATCTATACTCACTACATGTATTATATTATAATAGCTCCACTATCAATGTGGCTACATTATTCTTTCCTCATCAGCAACAATGTTGCAACCACCCTGAAACTATTCATTTAATGTTTTGCTTTGGTATTTTCTTCCCCTGCTTAGCATCCTACATCCATTTTCAGAGAAATGCAATTCAACCCAAGAACACCTACAAGAGTCTAGAATATAATTTCATTAATCAACTGAATCTTGCATATCAGGCATTCTCAGATTGACTGATACATCCGTATTGTCAAACAAATATGGGCTATACCTAGAGTAATGCTAATATGAATTTTAGAAATGCCCAGCTTCTTATCATACTTAACTTTTAGGATCATTTAAAGCTGGAAGTAACTTAAAAATCATCTTGTCCAGTCCTCTTTTTTTTCAGAGGAGGAAAGTGAGGTCCCCAAAGATAAAGAATAGATAGAAATAAACAGAAGAGTCAAGGTTTAGATTGATATCTTCTGTTTCCAAGTTTGAGAGTATTTCCACTATATCATACTATCCTTGATCAAGTTTCCTATATATCAAGAGGTCAAGGATCTGGGATTCAGTGGATATTGGAACTCAGTCTACTAAAACAGATCATAATCTATCTATAATTTAATAGAGAAGTCCTGTAGAGTTGTTGGAGATTCAGGGAGATTAAATAATATTCTCCTATAAAGCTGGTTAAGTGTTAGAGACAGGAAATGAAATCTGGTTTTTCTGATTCAATATTGAGTACACTTAGTACTTTTCCATGCTGCTTCTGTGTGGGTGGTTTTATTGATAAAACATATCTTCTGATTGCTGGTTTCCTATTTTTCAAGTTCCCATTTGACAATTATTCTGGCTCTGATTGGGAGAAGTTTTCTATTGTTTGATATACAGAACAGGAAAAGTGTGACAAGTTACAATTTTCCACAGACTGTTGTGTTTCTTGTTTACTTTTCAGTGGTTTTTACTACTTCATTTGAAATTGGGAAACATTATTTTAGGTTAAACGTGAAATTCTTCTAAACATTTCTATATTCATCATTCAGCACAAGAAAAATGAGATCAAAAGGGAAAAAATGAGAAAGAAAAAAAACACAAGCAAACAAACAACAAAAAAAGTGAAAATACTATGCTTTTGATCCATATTCAGTCTCCATAGCTCTCTTTCTGGATGTGGCTGGCACATTCCATCCCAAGTCTATTGGAATTGCCTTGAATCACCTCATTGTTGAAAAGAGCCATGTACATCACATAATCTTGTTGCTGCTGTGTACAATGTTCTCTTGATTCTTCTCACTTTACTTAGCATCAGTTCATGTAAGTCTTTCCAGGCTTTTCTGAAAAAAGCCTGTTCATCATTTCTTATAAAACAATAATATTGCATTACTTATATATTTATATACCATTACTTAATCAGTCATTCCCCAACTGATGGGCGGCAATTCAATTTCCAATTTCTTGCCACAACAAAAAGGGCTGCTACAAAGATTTTTGCACATGTGGATCCTTTTTCCTCTTTTATGATCTCTTAGGGAAACAAACCCAGCAGAGATACTACTGAATCAAATGATATGAATAGTTTTATAGTCCTTTGGACATAGGGGAAACAAATTATTTACCACAGTCCAAAGACTCTTCCTTTGCTTATTTGGATTTAAATTGATAAGAACTGATGTTTCCACTCTTAAGAAACTTCCTAAGAAAAACAAAACAAAACAAAAACAAGCCTATTGCTCCAGAAGCTGGCTTATAACTTAAAAAAATTCCCATGATATCAATCAAATACAAAAAAAGCCTCATTATAATACTATTTGTAAGATTCATGTTATGATATCTTCTAGTCAAACCATTATATTTTGAGATATTTGTTCTTCTGAGATGAGGACAGCACTAGATTTATATCCACAAACGTCCAACTCTATTGTAAGCCGTGTAAATGTTTCAGCAAGGTGCCACTACAATTCACTGTTGTTTTAGAAATGAAAGTTGCAATGGAGTCAGGAAGATCTGAGTTCAAAATCTTCTTCAGATTTTTCCTAGCTATATGACCTTGGGTAAGATATGAAATTCTCTCAGACTTTCAACTTCCACATGAGATTGACTTCACAGGACTATTTATTGTAAGGGTTCAAAGGAAATAACTTCTATAAAGTGCTTTGTTAATGGTAAAAGTTTATAATTGAAAACCATTGCCATCATAGTTATCATCATTATTGTAACTGTCCCATTGGAAACTATCTTTTTAAAAATTTATTCTCTTAGCACACTTTTCAGAATAAAATAGATCTGCATGAAGAGGGGCATTTGGAAGTTCCTAAAGTTATTCTGCATTACTGTCTACAGGAGCAAGGAATTGATTAATTTTTTAGTGAAAATACTTGAGAATTTTATTTATCTACTTAGGCAATGCTATTTTTATGTAGGAAATAAATGCCTCAAGTCTGCTAAAGGGAGATAACCTCATATAGAGGCAGCCAATGGTATGGTGGATAGAGTGCTGGGCCTGAAATCAGGAAGTTCAATTTTTCCAGTCATGCCCAACATTTCATAACCTCATTTAGGATTTTCTTGGCAAAGATTCTGGAGTGGTTTGTCATCTCTTTCTCCAGCTCATTTTACTGGTAAGGAAACTAACTGAGATGAACAGGGTGAAAACAACTTGCCTAAGGTGACACAGCTAGTAAGTGTCTGAGGCTGGATTTGAAGATGAGTTTAGAAGTCAAGAAGAGCTGAATTCAAATATTGCCTCTGCCACTTACTAATTTAACCATTGTTTGCCTCAGTTTCTCTAAGAGTAAAATAGGAATAATAATAACACCCACATTGCAAGGGTAGTATGAGGCTCAAATGAGATAATATTTGTAAAAGTGCTTAACAGAGCCTGTCACCTAGAAGGTGCTTATTTTTCATTTCCATTCCCTTTAGAAGTTATTTGCTTGTGCCATTTGTTGTTTTAAATAATTCTACTCTGACATTTTGAATACCATACAGGTGAAGGTAGTATGGCTTGGTGGATAGTGTAGGATTTGGAGTCAGGAAGATGTGGGTCCAAATTCTGCCTCTGAGAATTACTAGCTGTGTGACCATAGGTGACATGCTTAACTTCTCTGTTTTAACAGATAAGTCTTAGTGACTTGCTAAGTCACAGATGGGTTGCAATCTACCCTGGAGCTGCACTGATAAAAGCATAGATCCCTGAAAGTCTAAATGAAAGGGAGTAAATTCATAGATTAGGACCAAAGATCTGGAGTTGAAAAAGATCTTAGAAATCATGTAGAAATCATCTAGTACAATTTCTTTATTTTATAGATAGAGCAACTGAACCTCAAAAGAGGAAAATGATTTATCCAAGTTCACACTAATAAAAAGAGGCAGATAAGGATTTTGAATCCAGGTCCATTGATACCAAAGAAAGACGCAATCTTTCCAATAAAAGCAGTACTTTCTACTTTGTCCTTCAAAAGTTGGAAATCAATTTTCTAAATCAAATGCAAAAGAAACTTAATTCGCCCAAACTCTTTACTTTCAAGAGTGATTTTGGTCTTGTTAAAAGCAGGCTAATTTTCAACTTTTCACACATGTTCTAGGAAGTTCCCTAGCCATGAGTCATGCATGGAGGATGAGAATTTATGGAGTGCTACACTGGTAGAAAACAGCATTATAGCATAAAATGCATCATTAATGCTTTAAAACCCAGAATGATTTATATTTATATAAATAACATAAAAGAAACCAATTAAACCAAAGTCACTGAAGTGTAAATAACATAAAAACTTATTGTTCTGTAAGCTACTGAAAATAAACTAATAATGGAAGTATTTATCATATGTCTAAAACTAAGCAGGTAGAATTGGGTTAAGCAGATGATAGGAGAAAGCATTTCTATTTTACTGACACAATTTAATAAAGCCAAAAAGTCTCCTCTAATTCATATCAATTAAAGAAATCTGATCTGTCTGGTGTTACCTTTTATCTGTTTGAGTAATTAATAATGTAACTATAACAAGGAGATCTTGATTCACATACTTTGTAATCTGATGACGAAGATATTTAAAATTCATTACAGTACATTAAACTTACACTGAACAGTTAGCTTCATTGCAAAATAAATAAATAGGCAATTTGCTTTGATCAGCAGAAATTCTGATAAAATCAGCAAAACACCAATTAAAATGTGAAAAATGTCACCGAATATAGTTATTCTAATGGAACTGAGACTTATAGGAAGGAACTGATTCAATGTTTATTTTCATACCAGCTGTGACTTCCAATTGTAAATCATTTAGTTTTTACTAGTGTATCTCTTTTGCAAGCCTCTGCTTTCATCTGGTGGATGCACAATTTATTGTATTACATAACAATGTGACCATGTTTGCACTGGGGTTGAATGTGTTTTATTTTCTTCTAGATTAGATTGCTCTTTTCTTATTCATGTTTCTTATTCACGTTCAACCAACTTGAGAATAATGTTGACATTGACTGCTACCTGAAGGTGTCTGGGACTAAAAAAAACCCAAACAAAGATAAATGGTCAAAAGTCAGTCCTTCAATAAAATTTGCACAGATAAGAATCATTAATGGATGGTATGTAATGCTATGAAAAGTGTCTTGAGCATATGTGATTGTTCTGTCTCAGAATTACAGTCTGTTTAATATCTTTGCTCAGAAACAACTATTCCATTTCATTTTTGCATTAGCAAGTTTAGCTGTTATCTCCTCAAAATCCATAGAACTTCCACATCACTTGAAATATTATTTGGATATGTCCTCACATTTTCCTGTGCTTATGTTATCATTAATATCATTAATGTTATCATTACCTTGCTTCATATCACCATACAATACTCTGTCCTCATATTCCACAATACAACTTTTATGCCCTTAATTACTTTGAAATTGAACCACAGGAAGCATTTAACAACATTGAATCACAGAATCTCAGCAGATCAAAATCACAGAAGTCAGAGGCCATTTATTTCCTGCATAGGAATTCCATGGTCCAGAATATCCCCAAAATGTATTCATTTAATCCTCACACAAAGATCTCTAGTAAGGAGAAATTCATACTGTATTGCAAATACAAGGCACTTAACAAATGATAGTTTAATTAAATTGAATTCCTTACCTCCCAAGGCAGTCCAGTGCCTTGAATCATTCTAGTTGTTACAAAGCTTTTCCTTATAATAGAGCCAAAATTTGTTTCTTTGCCACATTTACTCATTGTTGCTCTTTTTTTATCTGAGGAAGAATAACTCCTCTCCTACATAAAAGTTCTTTAAATATTGAAAGGCAGCAATTCTGACTTAACTCAGAGGCTTTTCTCCAACTGATCTTCACATGAAATGACTTGGAATCCCTTTACCATTATGGTCTCTCCCTCTTATGGATCTTCTCTAATTCATCAAAGCATTTTCTAAAATGTGATACCAAAGACAGAACAGAACATGTCAGATGAACTCTGATCAGAAGATGTATTGATACTATGACCACAAGAGGTTTAAAATCTATGTCATCCTCAGTGAAATTGAAGGTTATTGTGGATTTTGAGACTATCATATCACCCTACTGACTCACAACTGAAAGAAATTATATTGGCCCTGCCTAACATGAACAAATGTTATTTCTTCAATTATTCAAATCTGATTTTATTTATATAAAAAAAGGTTTTTATAATTTTGCTTATATAGTTCCTGGGCTAGACATATGTATAGAATGATTTTAAACACCAAAACCCCCCACACACACACACAAATCATATATATATATATATATATATATATATATATAAATATATATATGGTGACAGCCATCTCTAGGATGGGTAGGTTAGGAAAAAAAAGAGAAAAAAGAAATTTACATGATGATTTTATTATATATATTTTAAATATATATTTATATATTTTTATTATATTATTTAATAGCAAAATATACATAATATTTACAGTTTTTGGTACAATATTTTTGTTATATTGTTTTGAAAATACTTGTTTTATCCTCTAAATTAAAAATAAACATAAATTTAAAAATTATAGAATAATAGTGAAAACAATTCAAATAATACTGCATGTCCTAATTATGTTTTTTAAAATAAGGAATATAAAATAGGAGTGACAATTATCTTAGTGACAATTATTTTTCTTCTTCTTTCTGTCTTTTTATTCAAATATTGGTTTCTTCTTGTCAATACACCAGGAGATTCAGTCTTAAACATTTCATAATACCTAGAATCTTCTGGCAACTAAAAAATTCTATGTGTGTTTATGCATTTGTATATAACATATAAAAACATACATTTAAGGCCTATATTTCATAATCTTTCCCACTAGTGAATGAATTAACCCATCATAAATTTTCAAATGGCTCCTCCCTGAAAAATAGCTATGGAATAATAGAACATTGGCTTTGGAATTAGAAGGCATGTGTTCAGATTCTAGCTGTGTCACTTTGATAGTTATATTTCCTCAAACAAATTCCTTAATTTTTCTAAGTTATCTTAACTTGTCCAATTCTTTACTTGCAAATGAATATATATTGAATGAATTCTAGATGAATCTAGAGAAGAAATGGAAATGGGGTCATGATTACTGTCTTTGAAAATTTGGAGAACTAGTACATAGTACAAAAATTAGATGCTCTTTGTTTGGTCTAGAAGGCAGCATTAGGATCAATATATAAAAATTGTGGGCACGTTGAATGAGATTTGGCTAAGAAACTTCTTATCAAATTAGAGCTATACAAAAGAAGAATAGAATTCCTGTGGGTGAGGTGGGGGGCAGGGTCTTATCCTACTCTGGGAGATTTTCAAGAGAAGTAGTCTAGATATTCTTTCATTGACTCATTGCAGAAGAGATTCCTATTTTAATCACTTGTTGAACAAGAAGCAGGAATTTTTAAACTGGTGTCCACAGACTCTTTGAATGGATTTCATGGAGTCCCTTAACTTGGGTGGGAAAAATTGCATCTTCATTATATTTAGCATTTCCTTCAATTATTTAAAAACAGGATTTTAAGAAGTGACTTGTAAGTTTAACCATACTGACAAAGGAGTCTATGATCAAAGGAAAAAAAAGGTAAAGAATCACCAGACTAGACAATTTCTGAGATTTCTTCTGAGCCTGAGATTCCATGATTCAATTAATCCTATCTACAAAACATAAGAGTGGATTCCTAGGTTCCCAGATTAAATGTTGAGGTACCAATAATAGTTTGCATTTATATGGCACTTTAAGGTACGAAATGCAATGAAGATGACAAACTCAAGTAGTTGCTAGCAAAAGTTAACCAAAGTGATACTTTTAGAACTTTGCTTTCTGGGACTGTTTTGTTTTATTTTGTTTTTAAGAAGATGTAGAGAAAGATAAGCCAGAGCAAGCAACTATATCCTACTTTTGGCACCATACAGGTATTCAAGGTTGAATGATGTTTGTTCCCTTGACCATCCTTCTGAGACTTTGGTGGGCCACTTTTGTTCAATGGAGCAATAAGAGTTGTGAGACACTCAGAAGAGTATCAAGAATTGAGAATTATGGTGGTTGTTGAATGAAATGTAAGCATTGCATTGGGATTCTTCCTTATCCCCCCATCTCCATTTTCAGTAAAGGAGCAACTCTCTTTTACCTGACAAACTCCTTAAAGTTCTGTCTCTCCTCCTTTCCTGTGAAGGGAAGAAATTAAAGACAGGAGATATGGATGAGCATGAGCCACTGGCTTCTTTCCATCCAACCAACAATCTTGATCCTTCTGCTCCATATTGCTGTTTTTTTATTGCTATCAATTGATACCCCCTTTATAGAAAGAAAAATCTCCTTTGGTATGATTGATGCTGATGTGGGAAGAGATTGGGGGGGGGGGGAGTTGGATTGCTGTACAGTGACAGGAGGAAGCACAATTTCAGCCTGATTGAGGTGCAAAGGAAAAGAAGATACTGATCTCATCTGGAAATTCAAAATATAATGCAAACATATCAAAATCATATCACTAGACAAACTCAAGTTTATACAAACGAGAGCTTGTAAGCAGAGACAGAAGTTGTGTTTGTGCATATATGACTATGTATATATATATATATGCATGGAAATACATGTTTACATAGAGAAACAGAGAAGGAATGTCTTTGTATATGTGTTTTATATGTATTGTATGTATTATGTACAATCTATATGTAGATTGTATGTATTATATATACACACACATATATATATCACATGCATACATATGAAAGTATGTATGTGGGTGTCCTAGATGTAGGAAAAACAAGCCTTTTAAATAAAAGTAAGGCAAGTCTAGGATGTTGGGATTCTTATCATTTACCACACATGGCAAACCTGAAAGAAGCCTCTAACTGGGTCTCTGGTTAGGATCTGAGCATACAAGTTCCTTGGATTGCAATAGCCTGGGTCTTGTTACAGAATAACCACACAATTTCCTTATATTTCCTATAAGAAAGAGATTGTCTTTCTCATTTAAAATACTACATGAACATTAGACACCTTCAATATGCGAGAAAGTGGGGACAAAAAAAATCAAGCATCACAATCTCTGTATTCATAGATGCCACATTTTTTTTTTTTTTAGGGAGAGCAGTTTCATATAAGAAAGTAAACACAAAGTTTATATAAAGTGATTTCAACAGAGATAAGATGCTAATAATTGAGAGGATCAGAAAATAGCTCTTAAATCTTTGCTTTCAAGAAAACTAGGGATTCTATGAGACAGAGGAGAGAAGGTAATATATTCCAGTATGAAGGACCACTCACGAAAAGGCATGAAAGTTGGAGATGATAAAGTTTTATATGTAGGGAACAATTGCCTCACTTTTTCATTTCACCTTGGGCACTTATATACACCTAGAGTTTCCATTTTCAATGTGGATGCCCTTGGTGTTGAATTCATTTCCATGACACATCAGCATCAATTGTGCTGCCTGATAATTCAGAGGCTGTGAGGCCCTTGTTTATAGCACCTTCAGTTCTACAGACGTTTTTACTTGACTAATTCAGTGTTTTCTACCAGGCCGGGGGTGGGGAGGAAATCACTCAAACTGAAATGTTACTTTGAAGTTCAATTCCTTGGATGGAACATTGCAGATAAATGGGCAATCTCAAATGGCCTGAAATTTGAATGCTTTTGCTTTTTCCACTTCAACTAAATGTATGAGCACACCCAAATAATTAAAAAGTGCTGAAAATAAGCAGTATTTGGGCATTAATGAAAGCAATATATTCACCCTGTTGCGTTTGTTATCCTTGAATTATAATTCTCCTGGATGAAAAAATGCAGTGAAGTCGAAAGGAAGCAATTTTTGTTGTTAAATATTGTCATTTAGATTAAAACAAGTAACTGTTGAACTGAAATTGCACAAATACCTGCCGTTATTGTTGATTTTAGGTTAATTCAATCCAATATACATTTATTAAGTGCTTACTATATTCAAAGTACTATGCTGGGTACCGTGGAGGAGAAAAGGGTAAAAATGAAATAGTCTCTGCTTTCATGGAGCTTATTCTTTTGGGGATAGGGACGTAATATAAAACAAATATAAATAAGTAAAAACAAAATGTGTATAAAGTACGAGAGAGAAACAAACACACATACACACACAGACAAAGAAAACACTGAGAAACCTATGTATGAGTAGGTAATTGAGCTGAGGCTGGAGAGGCTTGGCATATAAATTACTCCTTGAATGGAAGCCTTGGGAACATGCAGAGTTGGAAGGAAAGTTTCAGTGTGCTTCTAAGGGATATCTTGAAGACCTAATAGGAGCAGATGCTGTGTAGAGTTCAGTCAAAATTCCCCTTTTCTATCCTATCCTGTCAGTAGCTACCCAGATCCCTACCAGTGGCTCAAAAACCTATGAGGAACAGATACTTGGATATCCTCCTCCACAAGTTAGATTCCTTTTCCCAATTTCCACCTAGCTTGGATGGTAAGAAGGGGAGCTAAACATTCCCTCCCAGCTGATAAAGAACCCCTTATCAATATTCCTTCTACAGCTTTGCTTAATTCAAACTCTTAGAATTACTAACTTCTTCATAATAGCTGTTTAGTGGGGACATAGTCATTCACATTGCTTGAATGAATGGGGAGACAGTAGGATGGTATACTACTGGACCTTAACATCTGCATTGCTGGTATACCCTGCAAACCCCTGAGAACTTATGTGCCTTTGCATCCTAAGGAATCCTGGATTATTGTCATTTACCCTGCTCCTGTACTCTAAGAACCATTAGGCCTTTCTATCTGCCCTGCATCCAACCCTCCTATATATGTTGTTCTCATATTGCATTCTATTTGCATGCAATCCTTTGTCATTGATTCTTTTTATGTTCTCTTAAGGCTCTTTAAAAATGAACAGGGTTGTAAACACTTTAGAGAAAGGGAAATGCTATATATTTAGAGCTGTCTCACTAAGTTCTTTGAAAATACACCAGTGGAGATTCCATGAATAGTTTTTCCCAGTGAAATCAAGGATAAGAACATGGCTCAGGTATGATGACAAACTTTAGCTGGAATGTCTAGCTTCACCAAGGACATGCCTCAGCCTGTCATTTTCAAGAAGACTAGAACAAATACCAGTGATTCTTGTTTAATCTAGTGTTTGGGATTCAACTTCTATTATGAACCAATTTTTTCTACTAAAATTTTATTGTTATATTTTGCTTTATATCATCTTTTTTGAACATATTACTGCCCCTTGCCTAGACTAGTAAGTCATCCCTTGGAACAAAGAATAAAAAAGAAAGAGAAAAAAATTTAGCAAAATCAAAAATAATACAGAAATCAACTTTCATAGCATAGTCAATATTCCTACCTAGAATCCTTCACTTCTATAAAGAAGAGAGGGATGTATATTTTCTCAAATCTTCTCCAAGGACAAACTTCTTGGTCTTTATATTTACAATAAATTATGTTTGTTTAATGGCACATGCCATTTTAAAGTTTGAAAAGTGTTTTACAAATGTTATCTCATTATATCCTTACAATAACTCTAAGAGATAGATACTATTACAATCCCTTTTTAGAGGTAAGGAAAATGAATCAACAGAATTTAGGGGACTTTCCCAGGATCATACAGTTAGGAAGTATCTGTGGTAATATTTGAACTCAGGGCTTTCTGACTTCAGGTTCAGTACTCTACATACTGTATCACCTACCTATTTCTATGGGGTTTTCCCATCCATTTGATGCTGTGGTTATTGTGCATTATTTGTTTCCCTAATTCTACTTATTTCATCCTGTATCATTTTATCTGCCTTCCCATCTTGTTTGAATTCTTGTATTTCTCCTAGTCTAATAATTCTTCATTATTTTAATCCACTGCTTTTTGTAGTCTAGTAATTCTTAATTATATTAATATGTCAATTTGTTTAGTCACCCAATCTATGGGCATTCATTTTCTCCAGTTCTTTTTCAACCACAAAAAGTGTTTAACACTGTTTTTGAAATCTTCCCATCACCATACACCCAGTGTCAAAACATTCCTTCTTACATATTGTATGAATATAGACTAACAAAAAATAGAATTTTAGAGCTGGAAGGAATCTCTAGCTCTAGAATCATCCAATTCATATTCTTGAAGCCTAGATCTGGCCCTATTACTCTCCAACTCAGAATGTTCCAATGATTAGGATTAAATTACCTTTAAGATTAAATGCAATATCTTCTACTTGGCATTTTGATTCTTTCATAAATTGGCTTTGTTTTGCTATTTCAAGATTATTGCATATTATATTATTCTTCACTCTTATGCTCCAATCAAAATATCCTGATCAGTCTTCCTCATATTCATATCACTTTTTGTGCTTCTGCACCAGCTATTCTTCATACCAGGAATGAATTTCCTCCTAAACTTCTTTTCTCAGAATTCCTACCTTCCTTCCTTTTTAACTTAAATTGGGCATTATCTCCTATAGGAAGTCCATCCATATTCTCTCTTTCACACACACACACACACACACTTCTAGGTACGTAATCCAAAACTTGTTGAATCAAATTTTTAGTTCAATTCCTAGAACAAGGAAAAGGTCATTTTATTCTTAATTGGGCAACAGGCTCAGCTTTTCTGAGTTCCACTTATTTCATCTCAAAAATAAGGAGAGTTGGATTAGAAAAGATCTCAAACCTATGCCTACAAAACCCCCAATTCTGTCTAGTCCAGATTAAAATGCAATTAGGAAATATTTAATAAAATTTTTTAATACCCCACAGTACAATATAATGTTTATTTGTGGCTTTCTAAAGCAAAATGCAGCCAAAGGGGATCAGTTTCTATGTGAGTTTAAATTGTACCAGATGATTGTTGAGGTCCATTCCAACTCTAAATCTATGATCATATGGTCACCCAAAGGCATTTTGCATATGAGGAAACTGAAGCCCATAAAGATTATAACTTCCCAGAGGCCATAATTAGGTAGTGTTAGACTTTCTTAATCTGATCTCTTGATTGCCAGCCCAATAACACTACTATAGCACTTCCTATTTAGGAATAATTTTCCCATTGTTGTAGCACTATGCTTAACCCAAATTTCCGAGACTCAAAATGATGGGGTGAGGTGGGGGGGGCAAAGAGGGGTGAATACTATTCTATGCCTGTCTCTACTTTGCTTATGCTTCTTTTCTAAATTAGAAATACAAACTTTTTATACATTATATTTTTCAACATTTTGGCATTACTTTGGGATTATATTATATTCCTGTTTTGAAATGCTTTACCTTCTAAATTGCTAGCTAGGGTATAATTCAAGACACCTGCTTCAGGTCTTCATTTTTCAGCACTCATATACCTAATTAGCCTTGTCATTTGTTAACTTTATTGAAAAATCTGAATTATTAAACATTTCATTTTTCAGTGAAGTTTGAATACATAGGATTCTCTTTCCTTGGTGTTATTTTAAAAATCCTTTCACAAATAGAAGAGAATCCATTATAATGAGCACATTTATTGTTAAAATGTGTTATACTTCTGAACTATTTGTAATTTTTAATTACCTCTCCCTTTTAAGTAGAAGAAATTTTTTTCAAGTACACACAACTAATCTCCCCAGCACACGAAGTTTCTTTTTCTTTTTTCTTTTTGCTGAGGCAATTGAAGCTAAGTGACTTGCCTAGGGTCACACAGCTAGGGAATGTTAAGTTTCTGAGACCAAATTTGAACTCAGGTCCTCCTGACTTCAGGGCTGGTGCTCTATGCACTGCGTCACCTAGCTGCCCCTCCACACAAAGTTTTCTATAGGATGCTCTCACTTTTATTACATAAGGCTCCTTTCTATGAAATTTTACAGAAGAATTCTAACCAAAAATATAGAGGAGGGATACAGTAAATGGGAGAATTATGGAAATAAAATGTTGCTATGGGGAGTGAATTGGGGGCGGGGGGGACACTAAGATGACAACAGTTGCAGCCAAGAGTGTAAATTTCCTCTGGTGGGGGTTCTAAAAACTTTCCATGAATAGTGGGTTTCAAATGATTACTCATACTTGTAAGCAAACATGGTAGTTTATGGTTTCTCCAGAGCATTGGATTTGGAGTTAAAGGGCCTTGAGTTCAGACACCAAATCTGCTATTTACTAGATGTGTGACTTTAAGCAAGTTGTTTAAACTTGTTGGTGTCCTCATTTAGTTGCCTTCAGTTTTCCAGATGAAGAAACTGAGGGAGGTTGAATCAGATGACCCCTAAAATCTCTTCTGGTTCTAAATCCATGATCCTCTGTCAGCTTTTATTATAAAACTTTTGGAAGAGCTCTGCTTGCTATTGACATATTCAGTAGCCTTCCAAGGCCTGGAAAGTTAGGCAAAGAAAAACTCCATGAAGTTCACTAAACATTTTTCATCCTGAAGCATCTTTTTTTTTTTTTATTTTTTATATAAAGCTTTTTATTTACAAAACATATGAGTGACCTTTCAACATTGACCTTTGCAAAAAACTTTTTTTTTCCCAAGCTTTTCCTTTCCTTCTCCCCACCCCCCACCCCTAGATGACAGGTAATCTAATACATGCTAAATAGGATAAATTATATGACAAATACAATACATGTATACATATATATACAGTTATCTTACTGCACAAGAAACATCAGATCTAGAAAGAGAAGAAGAAAAAACAACCTAAGAAGGAAAACAAAATGCATGGAAATAGTCACAGAAAGCGTTAAAATGCTGTGTTGTGGTTTCCCACAGGCCTCTCTCTGGATGTATATGACTATCTTCATTGCAGAACAACTGGTTTAAATCACATCATTGTTGAAGAGAACCATGTCCATCAAAATTGATCATCATATAGTCTTGTTGCTGTGTATAATGTTCTCCTGGTTCTGCTGATTTCACTCAGCATCAGTTCATGCAAGTCTCTCCAATCCTCTCTGAAATCCTCCTGTTGATCATTTCTTACAGAACAATAATATTCCATAACATTCATACACCATAATTTATTCAGCCATTCTCCAATTGATGGGCATCTTTTCAATTTCCAGTTTCTTGCCACTACAAAAAGGGCTGCCACAAACATTTTTGCACATGTGGGTCCCTTTCCCTCCTTTAAAATCTCTTTGGGATATAGGCCCAGTAGAAACACTGCTGGGTCAAAGGGTATGCACAGTTTGATAACTTTTTGAGCATAGCTCCAAATTGCTCTCCAGAATGGTTGGATCCGTTCACAGTTCCACCAACAATTTATCAGTGTCCCAGTTTTCCCACATCCCCTCCAACAGTTACCATTATCATTTCCTGTCATTTTAGCCAATCTGACAGGTGTGTAGTGGTATCTCAGAGTTGTCTTAATTTGCATTTCTCTGATCAATAGTGACTTGGAGCACCTTTTCATGTGACCGGAAATAGTTTCAAGTTCTTCGTCTGAAAATTGTCTGTTCATATCTTTTGACCATTTATCCATTGGAGAATGGCTTGAATTCTTATATATTTGAGTCAATTCTCAATATATTTTAGAAATGAGGCCTTTATCAGAACCTTTGGATGTAAAAATGTTTTCCCAGTTTACTGCTACCCTTCTAATCTTGTCTGCATTCATTTTGTTTGTACAAAAACTTCTTAACTTGATATAGTCAAACTTATCTATTTTGTGATTAATGATGGCCTCTAGTTCTTCTTTGGTCACAAATTCCTTCCCCCTCCACAGGTCTGAGAGGTAAACCATCTTACATTGTTCTAATTTGTTTATAATATCATTCTTTATGCCTAGATCATAAATCCATTTTGACCTTATCTTGGTATATGGTGTTAGGTATGGGTCAATGCCTAATTTCTTCCAGACTAGTTTCCAATTATCCCAGCAGTTTTTGTCAAATAGTGAGTTTTTATCCCAAAAACTGGGGTCTTTGGGTTTATCAAACACTAGATTACAATTGTCATTGAGTATTTTGTCTTATGAACCTAACCTATTCCACTGATCCACTACTCTATTTCTTATCCAGTACCAAATGGTTTTGGTGACCACTGCTTTATAATATAGTTTTAGATCTGGTGCAGCTAGGCCACCCTCATTTGCATTTTTTTTTTCATTAATTCCCTTGAAATTCTTGACCTTTTGTTTTTCCAGATGAATTTTGTTGTTATTTTTTCTAGGTCAGTTAAATAATCTCTTGGGAGTTTGATTGGTATAGTACTAAATAGATAGATTAGTTTAGGTAGTATTGCCATCTTTATTATATTCGCTCGACCTATCCAAGAGCACTTGATGTTTTTCCAATTGTTTAGATCTGACTTTATTTGTGTGGAGAGTGTTTTGTAGTTTTGCTCATATAGATCCTGACTTTCCCTTGGCAGATATATTCCCAAATATTTTATACTATCGATAGTTATTTTGAATGAAATTTCTCTTTGTATCTCTTGCTGTTGCATTTTGTTGGTGATGTATAAAAATGCTGATGATTTATGTGGATTTATTTTGTATCCTGCAACTTTGCTAAAGTTGTGGATTAATTCTAATAGTTTTTTAGTGGATTCTCTAGGGTTCTCTAAGTAGACCATCATATCATCTGCAAAGAGTGATAATTTGGTTTCCTCATGACCTACTCTAATTCCTTTAATCTCTTTTTCTTGTCTTATTGCCAAGGCTAGCATTTCTAATACAATATTGAACAGTAATGGTGATAGTGGGCAACCTTGTTTCACCCCTGATCTTATTGGGAATGGTTCCAGTTTATCACCATTACATATGATGCTAGCTGATGGTTTTAAATAGATGCTACTGACTATTTTAAGGAAAAGTCCATTAATTCCTATATTCTCTAATGTTTTTAATAGGAATGGATGTTGGATTTTATCAAATGCTTTTTCTGCATCTATTGAGATTATCATATGTTTTTTGTTAATTTGGTTATTAATATAGTCAATTATGTTAATAGTTTTCCTAATATTGAACCATCCCTGCATTCCTGGTATAAATCCTACTTGGTCATGGTGTATTATTCTGGGAATGATTTTCTGTAATCTCTTTGCTAATATTTTATTTAAGATTTTTGCATCAATATTCATTAAGGAGATTGGTCTATAATTTTCTTTCTCTGTTTTTGTTTTACCTGGCTTAGTTATCAGTACCATGTCTGTATCATAAAAAGAGTTTGGTAGGAGTCCTTCATTCCCTATTTTTTCGAATAGTTTATATAATATTGGAGTTAAGTGTTCTTTAAATGTTTGGTAGAATTCACATGTAAATCTATCTAGTCCTGGGGATTTTTTCTTAGGGAGTTGATTAATGACTTGTTCTATTTCTTTTTCTGAAATGGGACTATTTAAGTAATTTATTTCCTCTTCTGTTAATCTGGGCAATCTATATTTTTGTAGATATTCCTCCATTTCACTTAGGTTATCAAATTTATTGGCATACAGTTGGGCAAAGTAACTCCTGATTACTGCTCTAATTTCTTCTTCATTGGTGGAAAGTTCTCCCTTTTCATTTTTGAGACTAACAATTTGATTTTCCTCTTTCCTTTTTCTAATTAAATTAACTAGAGGTTTATCTATTTTGTTGGTTTTTTCATAAAACCAACTTTTAGTTTTATTTATTAATTCAATAGTTTTTTTTACTTTCAATTTTACTAATCTCTCCTTTTATTTTTAGGATTTCAAATTTGGTATTTGATTGGGGGTTTTTAATTTGTTCTTTCTCTAGCTTTTTTAGTTGCAAGCCCAATTCATTGATTTTCTCTTTTTTTATTTTATGCAAATAAGCATCTAGAGATATAAAATTTCCCCTTATTACCGCTTTGGCTGTATCCCACAAATTTTGGTATGTTGTCTCATTATTGTCATTCTCTTGAATGAAATTAGTAATTGTGTCTGTAATTTGCTGTTTCACCCATTCATTCTTTAGGATAAAATTACTTAGTTTCCAATTGGTTTTTGGTCTATTTCTCCTGGCCTTATATTGCATGTGATTTTTATTCCATCATGATCTGAAAAAAATGCATTTATTATTTCTGCCTTCCTGCATTTGATTTTGAGGTTTTTGTGTCCTAACACAGGGTCAATTTTTGTATAAGTTACATGGACTGCTGAGAAAAAATAAACTCCTTTCTGTCTCCATTTAATTTCCTCCAAAGATCTATCATACCTAACTTTTCTAACATTTTGTTTACCTCCTTAACTTCTTTCTTATTTTGTGGTTTGATTTATCAAGTTCTGAGAGAGGGAGGTTGAGATCCCCCACTATTATAGTTTTGCTGTCTATTTCTTCTTGCATCTCTCTGAACCTTTCCTCTAGGAATTTCCATGCTATACCACTTGGTGCATATATGTTTAGTATTGATATTGATTCATCATCTATGGTACCCTTTAGGAAGATATAATTTCCTTCTTTGTCTCTTTTAATGAAGTCTATCTTTGCTTTTACTTGGTCTGAGATCAGGATTGCTACCCCTGCTTTTTTTTGTTCACCTGAAGCATAATAGATTCTGCTCCAGCCTTTTACCTTCACCCTGTATGTATCTCTATGTTTTAGATGTGTTTCTTGTATACAACATATTGTTGGATTCTGGTTTTTAATCCAATCTGCTATCTGCTTCTGCTTTAAGGGAGAGTTCATTCCATTCACATTCACAGTTAAAATAACTAATTCTGTATTTCCTGCCATCTTATTTACCCTAGCTTATGCTTTTCTCTTTCTTATCCCCTTTCCCTCCTCCCTACTATTTTGCTTTTGAAAACCACTTCCCTCAAACAATCCTTCCCCTTTAGAGCCCCACCCACCCCTTTTCCCCCCTTTCCCTCCTGTTTTTTTATAAGTACGTCTATTATTCCCTCTGAGCCAAATCTGATGAAATGGAGATTAACCCAATTCTCATTCCCCTCCCTTTTCTCCCCTCAATCATTATAGGTTTTCTTTGCCTCTACATGTGATGTAATTTCCCTTATTTTACCTCCTTTTCCTCTTCTTCCAGTGTTATCCCTTTTCTACCTCTAATTTCTTTTTCAGTTTATCATATCATAATAATCATAAAATCACAATAAACATATCATAATAATCATAAAATCACAGTAATTGTATCATAATAATCATAAAATCACAGTAATTGTATCATAATCATAATGTAATAATAGATTCATAAAATCAACCCTTCTTTTTTTAGTTTTTTTTACCTTAATTTTATTTTTCAGGGTTTTTTTTTTCTTGTTACCTTTTTATGTTTCTCTTGTGTTCTGTGTTTGTAGATCAAATTTTTTGTTCAGTTCTGGTCTTTTCAGTAGAAATAGGTGAAATTCTCCTATATCATTGAATGACTATCTTCTTCCCTGGAAGATAATGCTCATTCTAGCTGGGTAACTTATTCTTGGCTGTAATCCAAGTTCCTTTGCCCTTTGGAATATCTGATTCCAGGCCCTTTGATCCTTCAAAGTAGAAGCTGCTAGGTCCTGTGTCATCCTAATTGTACCTCCCCGGTATTTAAATTGTTTCTTTCTGGCTTCTTGTAATATCTTTTCCTTGGTATGATAGTTCTGGAATTTAGCCACGATATTTCTGGGGGACTTAATTTTTGGGTTTCTTTCAGGAGGTGATCGGTGGATTGTTTCAAGGAGTATTTTGCCTTCTGGGTCTAAAATATCAGGGCAGTTTTCTTTTATGATTTCCTGGAAGATACTGTCTAGGTTCTTTTTTTCATCATGGCTTTCAGGAAGCCCTTTAATCCTTACATTGTCTCTCCTAGATCTATTTTCCAGGTCAGTTGTTTTTCCTAGGAGATATTTCATGTTTTTCTCTCTTTCATTTTTTTTTGTTTTTGTTCGACTGATTCTTGAAGTCTTGATGAGTCATTCATTTCCAATTGTTCGATTCTAATTTTTAATGCCTTATTTTCTTCAGTTACTGTTTTTAGTTCTTTTTGCAATTGATTAATTACATTTTTTTGTTCATTGCATTCTTTTTCCATTTTTTCTATTTTATTTTGCAGTGATCTCATTTTGTTTCCCCATGTTTCTTCTAACTCTCTTTTAAGATTTTTTATGCAATCTTCAAAGAAACCTTGTGACATGGAGACCAGTTTATGTCTCTCTTTGGGGCTTTTTCTGGAGTTGCTTTACCTTTAGGAGCCTCAGGATTTGAGGTCTGTTCTTCCCTCTCTCCATAAAAGTTGTCTATGGTGAGAGCTCTTTTTGGTTTTTTATTCTTTTTTTTTTTTTTTTTTAAAGGTGTGAGGTCTGTTTAGGACAAAGGTGGGACAGCTGCTTTAATTTGCCCTGGGGCAGTTCTGCTGATTGAGTTATTTCAGGAACTGGGCAGTTCTGCTGATTGAATTATGTCAGGGGCTGGGCAGTTCTGCTTTAGTTCAGCCTGGGGCGGTTCTGCTGATTGAATTATTTCAGGTACTGGGCAGTTCTGCTGATTGAATTATTTCTGGTGCTGATCAGTCCTGTTGATTGATTGATCGCCCTAGGGTGCTGTGTAATGGCAACTAGGTCTGATGCTCATCAGGGGTTCAGTGGTTCACAATCTATCCCCCTCAAAAGGCAGACCCTCCAAACCACCTGCCCACAATCAGGACAGATTGTTCCAAGAGGCCCACAGAAGACTCCCAGGTGTGTGAAAAGCACAACGCTCCCACTCCTGTTCCGACTCCTGTTCCAGCTCCGTGCTCCAGTTCCCTGCCCCGGTCTCCCTGCACTGCAGTCTGGGTTCAGTAGACCACCCCCCTGCCCAATTAAAACAGACCTGTTTTGAGGTTCTTCCAGAGTATCTTCTTCTAGAATCGTGTTGTTCTCCAGATATTGTGGATTTTTTTGCTTCAAAATCAGTCTAGAGGCTTCATATGTTGTTGGTTTGAGGGGAGGTTAGAGGAGGTTACAGAGACTCCTGTCTGATCTCGCCACCATGGCTCCACCCCCGGAAGGAAGTCCTGCAGCATCTTTTAAGGGACTTGAAACCCCATAATTATGATCAACACAACAACAATAAGTAATAGTAGTAGTAGCATCAAAAATATAACTATCTTTTGAGATTTCCTTAAACTCATCAAAATAGATTCTTTATTACCAGTAAGATGCTGCCATATTCTTTTTACTGGAAATGAGGTCCCTGTTCACTATTTATTAGTAACCCCGAGGCTCTTTAGCTTGGAAAAGTTATGATCTTCAAAACAAAATCCACTTTCAAAGAATTCCAGCCATTTCAATATGGAATTTCTATACCACAGGAAAAATTTCTCCCCAAAATGGCCTTTCTATCTGACCTACCAAGTCAGGAAGAGAGATTCAGTTGGCCATACCTTGATTAAGCGCTGAATTTCTTGAAGAAAAAAGTCATTATTATATTCTTTTAGTTGCTTTGGCTAATGGAGGAGGTAGTCCCTCCAGAGTTTAATTTTAACATATGGAATATAAAATCTGAATGTTCTATTTAGAAGGGATAGCCATTCTGAAAGCTGCTTCATTCAGTTCATAAAGAAATACAGTTGCTTAAAAAAACCTATAGAGTTGAATAGTAATGTCTTATAAAGCAAACACCATGAAAACTTAATGTATTTATTCATCACAAAAAAATAAAGTTTCCTTTAGCTCCTCTGTTATACTGTGCATTTCCTAATAGCCCAACATTCATAAAAGGCCAAAGAACTCTGACCTTGACAAGCTAACTAAGCAGGAAAAGGCAATCATGTGTACAAGGTTGTCACCTACCCCACAAATTATGATAAAATATACCTCAGCAATGGAAAAAATAGTTGTATGTCTTCACTGACATCCCCTGTAGTACGTTTAAGGATTTGAATAGGACAGCAATTTATTTTGCACTAAAATGTTTTATGGTTATCATAAAGCATTATGTCTTGAGAGACTGAAAGGTGATGCTTTTATGGACTCTAGGTCTTGTTGCATTATCTTCACCGCTCAGAAATTATCTCTTTAAAAAAACTATCCCCCTTCACTAACAAAGCATTCCACACAGTGGGTTATTTAAAAGAAGGAGAAAATGAAAAAAAATGAAAGTGCATTAGACAAAGGGCACAAAAGAACATAGTTCCAACACAGAATAGTTTCAAAATGAATGATTATCTGGCTAATTAGTGAAATAAATAATAATAATTGCCTGTCCCTCCTCATTAGAGCCCTTGATAGCAAATGGAACCACAGTGCAGAGTTCCAGGGATCTTGGTTCTTAGCAAAAGAGTCATTTCAGATTTCATACAGACATGCACATGCGTGCTCACCAACACAAACACATACATTATTCATTACATTACTGCTACCCATAAAGATAACCCCCTAAGAAAAAAATGAAAAATGAGAAGTAAGAATGGGGGAAATAATACAAAGTTAAACTTATAGCAGATGGAATATTTTTTGATGGGCTTCTGTGAAGTAGAATTTATTCCTAGTTTAAGGAACTGAAGAAGTAAGATCTGATGAGTTCTTAGCTAAGACTACAGCAAAGGAGAAAAAAGTTTGTATTTGAACAGAGTTAATGCAGCATAGAGTTTCAGGGAAGCTTGAGGATTCACTAGAGGACCTAATACAGTGCTCTGGAAACATCTTTTAAATGAATGACACTCCTTTGGTATGACTGAACATTTTTAAAATTTCAGGTTGGTCATATATGTTTCTTGAACTTCGCTGTTCTCACTATTCTCCCATCATCTGAAGTGAACATAAAACCTAGTTGCTACATAGGTCCCTGAAGCCATACCAGCCAAACATATGACTAATGTCAGAAACATTTGATTGGCTTCTAATGAGGCAGCAGATCAGCTTTTAGGGGTTGTTCTCTATTTGATGTATGTGTAGAGTTCTCATTAACATTAATCAGTCATAGAGGCTTGAACAAATTGGCACTATAAGATTCACTGGGTCCTGTAATATTCCTTAGCCTTTCTCCAACCTTTGCAAATGGTCAGCCTTCCATGCTATAGAGCACATGGTATTCTTCAAGAAGTTGTTTTCTTTTTCCATTTTGTCAAATCTATTTTGTAAGGAGTTATATGCTTTTTCTATTTCACTAAATCTATTTTGTAAGGAGTTTTCTTCAGATAATTTCTGTTTTCTTTTCCATACTCTCTTGCAAAGTTTTCATTTACTTTCCCCATTTTTATTCTAATTCTCTTTTAAGATTCTTTTTGAATTCTTCCAAGAGAGCCTTGTAAGATGGGGACCAATTCATATCATCTTTTGGGGCTTCATCTGGAGATGATCTGCTTTTAGTGTCCTCAGGGTTTGAAATTTGTTCTTCTCTTCCTCCATAAAAACTATCTATGGTCAGAGTTCTTTTTGCTTTTTTTGCTCATTTTTTTTTAAAAGGTTGAGGTCTGCTTTTAGAGTAAAGGGGAGATTGTCCAAGCTTCCTTTATAGGCAACAGTGTCTGTGATGAGTCAATGCTGACTAATTTTGGGGGCTGGTGGGTGTGGCCAGATCCCGTGATATGCTGGGGTTTAGGGGCTCACTATTTGCCTTTTGTATTTCTGTTGGATGTCTTAAGGCTAATCCGTTAATTAACTGGCTTGGAACCAGGACAGAGTAGCCAACACTGCTGTAGATTCCTCCCAGTAGATTTCCCAGCTCTCAGGACATCACACCACCCTGGGTCTCTGCACTGCCTGCACTCTGATGCCTATGTTCAGTTACCTGTGCTTAGCCCACCTTCCTCCATGCCCAATTGAAAAAGACCTTTTCTGAAGAGCTTCCAAATTATTTCTGCTGGAAATTTGTTACACTCCAAATATTTGTGGGTTCCATCACTCCAAAACCAGTTCATAGATTTGATTTGCTGTTAATTTGAGGGACATCAGAGAGAGCTCAGAAAAAGATATGTCTCTTCTCCCCCATCTTGGCCCCACCCCCAGCATATGGTGTTCGTAAGCCAGTGGGAAATGGAACTTTCCTTCTAAATATTCTTGCTCCTTTTGAATGTTCTCTCCTTAAGGCCTTGAAATAATTCATTTGTCCTCTTCTTTTTCCTTTTCCTCCTTCTCCTCTTCCCCCTCTTCTTCTTCTTCCTTCTCCTTCTCCTTCTTCCTCTTTTCCCTCTCCTCCTTCTTTCCCACCTCTCTATCATCTGTCTGTCTGTCTGTCTCTCTCCTCCATTTCTCTATGTGTAAAACAAGTGACTGTGGGCCATTTCTCTCTGAAAATATTTATTTTTTTGATATGAAATCAGATTCAAATAAATGTCAAAGGAAATCTTGAATGAGGAGGCCAAATTAATCACCTTCCCAAATACACCCTCTGCCTAATTTCCTTATTTCTGTTAAAGACATCATTATCCTTCCAGTCATTCATGTTGACATCATCAGTTTTTTTAAGCCTACTTTATCTGCTATATATAATCTGTTGCCAAGTTTCATTAATTTCTTTTCTGCATCTCTCACATCTATTCCTTTCTATATAATAACATAGCTACTACCCTGGTTCAGCTCCTCAACACATCTTGCCTAAACTACTGTGATAGTCACCCTTCCTCAAATCTTGTTTCTTTCTAATCTGTCTTCTGTACAGCTACCAAAGTGATATCCCTAAAGTTGGCTTGATGATGTCATTCTCCCACTCAAAAAGAACCAGTAGTTATTTATTGCTATTAATAAACCTTAGACTAGCTTTCCAGGCTCATTACACGTTATTCACTTTCATTCATTCTTTGTTCCAGCCAAATTGACCTACTAGCTGTTCCTGGAAAGTAGGATGTCATATGTCATCTCAATGAATCTTTGAAGATTGGACCCCATGCCTGGTAAGCCCACTCTTCATCCTGGCTCTTAGAATCCCTAGCTTTCTTCAAAGCTCAGCAGAGTATATGCTATTTAAGGCCTTCCCCAATTCTCTTTGGTGCCTTCACCAAATTATTATGGGGTGTTCAGCAAGGACTAGTATCTCTAAGTGAGAGGGCTGATGAGCCTTTTCAGGGCTGCTTATTCAGTTTTGGTGCATACCTTCCTCCCAATTCCCATCTGTATTCCAAGAAGCTGTAGCATGGTCAGGTAGTCACACCCTGGTAAAACTATTTCAGTAGATGGGCTAAATGAGGTTAAGTGTAACTGGTGGTCTTCAAACCCATCAGTGAGTTAGGGGAGGATGAAAACAATTTGTTTATGAAGGCAATTGAAACAGGCTCTGTGGAGCACTTAGAGTTTGGTCAAACATCAAAGATGACAAGGTCATCCACTGCATCTTGGGCTGTTACCAGTCATCTTGACTTTTGTCTTGCTGCTGGATTTTGTTGCCTGTGTTTCTTCCCATTCTGATCAAAGAACCCTTCTTTAAACCAAAGGGCATTGAATTTATGTCCCTGAATGTCAAAACATTCAGCACATAGTAGGAATTTGAAAGTACTTATTAAATGAATGAAATGAATCAATGAAAAGTGCCAAAAAAGGCCAGTTGCAGTTTAAAAGATGGTGTAGAAGAATGTCCTGAAAGTTAATTTATGTCTCGGTTACATATCTTCTTACTGACTTAATTCCAAAAGATTGACTCTTAGGGTATCAGAAATGGTAAATTCCCAGCTCATCTGTATCAAATAGATTTACAGGTAGAAGAATAAGTAAATAGATATTAAAGAGGTAGAGGTTAACTCCAATTACTATAAACTCCAAATAGTTGTCTGGAACCTTGCATCTTTCTTGTGAATCATTAGTGGGAGGTTTAGCAAACTGTTGTGCAGAGATTTGAGTTTAAAGAAATTTGTTGTAATTTAGATTTAAAAAAATTTAGAATTTAGAATCAGAAGGCATTTTAGAGATCATTGAGTTCAGTCAACTTATTTTATATGAGGAAACTAAGGCCCCCAGAGGTAAAGACTTGTCCAGGTTTACATGTATACAAGTAGTAAATAGAAGAGCCAGAATTTATTCCAGATATTCCAGATCCAAAGCCATTGAGCCATGTTGGCTTATTAACTTTGTATTATCCACATTTATTTTACAGGCTCGTTAAATAGCATCCAATTGAACCACAGAGTCAATGTTCCTTTCTTTTCTTTTTCAGTTTGAATAATCATTATTATCACCAATCAATAATTAAACTACCATAAATAGATAATAAACATCTACTATGTGCCAGGCACTGTGTTACATATTGGGAACACAAAGAAAGGAATTAATAGTGTAAGGGAGAGACAAGAGCCAAACCATACATACATACAATAAGCTCAAAACAGGATAAAATGACAACAATCAATAGAAGCAGGGCACTATCAGGAAAGGCTTCCTGTAGAAGGTAGGATATTAGCTGAAACTTGAAGGAAGCCAGAAGGCAGAAATGAGAAGGAAGACAATTCCAGGGGTAGAAGACAGCAAAATGTCCAGGCATCAAAAGATGTTGAAAATAGCAAGGAGGTCAGGATTATTGGGCCACAAAGTAGGGGTAGTGTAAGGAGGAGATGCCAAAACATGGTGCGTAGTGCTTGTTGTGCTATTCAATCATTTCAGTCTCATCCAACTCTTTGTGGCATCATTTGGGATTCTGTTGGCAAAGATACTGAAATAGTTTCCCATTTCCTTCTCCAGCTCATTTTTACAGATGAGGAAACAGGGTTAAGTGACCTGCCTGGGATCACACAGATCTGAGGCCAGATTTGAACTCTTTTCTGACTCAAGACCTGGAATACTATCTAGCTGCCCTGCACCACCTAGCTGCATATTTGAATGGGCCTGAATGCAGAACCAAATTAAAATGAAACTGGCAACTATTCAATAAAATAAATTAAAATAGAATAGAATATAAGAAATGTTAATCATGATAAATGTAGAAATATTTATAGAAGAATTGTACAAGTTTACCATATATTAGATTATTTGCTGTCTAGGGAAGGAGGGGGAGAAGGAGGGGAGAAAAATTTGGAACACAAGGTTTTGTAAGAGAATGTTGAAAACTATCTCTGCATGTATTTCGAAAATAAAAAAAAACTTGTTATTGTTAAAAAAGAAATGCTAATATATGGTTTTCTAAGTCAATATGCAATACCTCAAATGATTCTTATGTTTAGTTTAAAGCCCCTATTTCTATTTCCAGATTCTATCTGAATTTGAATAAGGTATAAGAATTACATATAAAAGCCAACAAATTTCTCTCAAACTCCAATCCTTTCACAATAGTTTGTTAAACCTAAGAGGACTAGAAAGTAGAGAGAGGACAGGTTATGAAGAGCTTTGAATGTCAAGTAAAGGATTTTATTTTATTTTTATTCAGGAGGTAATAGGGAGCTATTAAAGTTTGTTACTGAGTAAGAGTAGGGGGGTGATATGGTCAAAACTGAGATAATTTTGATATCTAAGGGGAAAATAGATTGATAAATTGCACAGACTTTCTAATTCACTCTGGCTTCCACCTCCCATTTCTATTCAGTGGTAAAGAGGGTGGGAAGTGGGAAAAGAATATCTCCTACCTCTTTAAGCTGAGAATGGGTTATCTTTCTTTCACTCTCAAATCCTATGAATGAATATACGTATATAGGTCAAGTGCTTATTATGTACTGTGCTAAACTCAGCCTTCATTTTTCAAATATCCTTTGACAAGTTCTTATTCTACTTGGGTGAAGTAACTGAATGATTGTTCCCCAAAAGTATATAACCAGTAAGAAAATCCGTAGAAAAGGGGGGGCTATTTGGGGAATGGAGAATCAGAAGCCTCTCCCAAAAGTTGGAAATAGTATCAGCTGCATGTAAGTCAGTGGACCCAATCCCACATCACAAGCAATTACTGGCATTTATTGGAAATAACAATAGTGTGGCAAAATCCAGTATTTCCCTATATGTTGAATTTAATAGGACTATAATTTTCAACCTCCTAGTTTCAGTTTGCCTACAAGGATGCCATGCAAATCAAATGAGCAGTGCCATATAAACATTAGCTAATATTAGAATTACTAATAGTGACATTAATAAGATTTGTTTTGGGAAGTGGGTTCCACAAAAGGTACCATTGTTGAATGTATTTTGTGCTCATTATCATGTCTTAAGATAGTATTTGCAGAGAATTTTCATCATGCCTTTCTACCTAGAATCGATGGCTTTTGTTAAATTTAATGAATTTTCCTGGTGACTTAGATGTCAGCCACAAATGAATACAATACCTACTTTTCCAAACACATACACTCACAATTCATTCTAAAAATCAGGCAACAGCATTTTCCCTGTTTACCTGGCTAACTAAAAATTAAAGGGTAAACCTTCCAGATTATCTTTAGCATCAAAATCAGTGTCAGTAGGCAGCAAAGAAGGTGAGAAGAAATATGATACAAGCACATCATTGCACATAAAAAAATGGAATAGTTCAGGAAAACTAAAAATGCAGACATATACCACCCAGATTATTTCCAGATTAAGACTAATAATTGCTGTGGAGTAGAGGCAATAAGGAAAAAATGATTTTGGTGATATTCAGCTATCTTCTTCTTTTTTTTTTACTTATGTGTGTGTGTATCACAAAAATGTACATCACAAAAATAAAATGATTACATTTTAATAGATGAAAAATGATTGATTACTAGTGGAGATATAATTTTTGAATCAGTTTTTTTTTTACATTCAAATCTTTGACTCAGAACAAAGATCAAAATCAGTATACATTGTAAGAAGAAAGAATAAAAATGAGAAGCTATGGCATCCAATTGAGGTAACTCCAGTTTTACTGATTTATAACAAGATATTGATGCAAAATTGGGTGCTGGGGAAGGAAGAATAAAATAATAGATATTACTACATACTATCTAAATTTCTTAGAGAATTGTAATTTGTACATTGCAAAAATGAAGAACCTAGAAATGGTCTCAGTCAAACATTTGATCTCTTTGTTCCTTAGAAATATGGCAGCTAAATGCAACATCAGTATAGAATATAACCTTTTTTTTGGGAAGATCTAGTGAAGAAGGATGGTATAAGATTATGAGTATTGTTACCTCATAAAACAGTGAGAAGTAATGGGAGGAAAAACAAGTTAATTAAAAATTTGCTGAGAAACTCAGCTAAGACAAATCATCTCAAGAAATCAAAGAAAAAACTAGAAGGAAGCTAAATAACAAAGGATAATTGTTTAAAAAAATTTTTTTACAGATATTTTCCAAACTCTTTTCTCCAATAATGATAATGGAATCTCAACATATGTACACTAAAATCAGAATCCCATTATAATATAAAATCTTTGAGAATAATCTATACAGATATTGAGGGTATGTTCAGACTTGAACAAGCAGATTTCATTAATAATATTCAATAGGACACCACATCTTTGCAATCACGCAATTGACTAAAGGGTGTGGAGAATGTAGGAGTTCATTATGCTCATTGCTGACCTTATTATTTTTTTTTTAAGGCAAATGATTGTTAGAACAATATATCCTCTTAAAGACTGTATGCAACAAAATCATACAGGATTCCTAGAAACGTGGAGCAGCAAAGATAGTTTGTCCAAGGACCCTCTTTTTATTAATATCAAGCAAAGCATAGAATAGTTATGAAGCATGCTTCCCACCTGTTTCCCATTGTCATTGAAGATATCCACAGCAACACCCAAATGGAAGAAACAGTCCTCATATTAGTTAGTTCCTCTAGATCAAACCTTAAACTTTTTCTACTTGTGACCCCCTTTCACCTGAGAAATTTTTATATGATTCTAGATATATAATTATATGAAATGCATATACAAATCAAACATTTACTCATAATCATAATTTCATGATTCCCACATTAAGTTATGAGACCCCACATGAGGTTGCAAACCACAGAGGGAGAACCTAGACATGGCTTCAGTTAAATATTTGATCTCTTTCTTAAAATGTTCCTATTTGCAAGTGACATTGTGCTTCTTACATCAATCTGTGTAATATCCAGCTTCTGAGATGAAATCCATAGTCTCTCTCTCAAAAAAGTATGTTCTGTTTATCTTAACCAGGGGAAAAGTGGATTAAAAGGTATTAAACTGATATTCAATTGGGGTTTCAACCTATGGAATTATTGTACTAGTACAAATTTTTTTTCTTTATTAAAGCTTTTTATTTTTCAAAACATATGCATGGATAATTCTTCAACATTAACCCTTGCAGAATCTTGTGTTCCAATTTCCCCCCCTTTCCCTCGTCCCCTACCTCAGATGGCAAGTAGTCTAATATATGTTAAGCATGGTATAAATATATGTTAAATTCAATATATGCATACATATTCATACAATTATCTTGCTACATAAGAAAAATCAAATCAAACAGGAAAAAAAATGAGAAAAAATAAAATATAACCAAACAATAACAAAAAGAGTGAAAATGCTATGTTGTGAACCACACTCAGTTTCCACTGTCCTCCCTCTGGGTATAGATGACTCTCTTCATCACAAAACCACTGGAATTGGTCTGAATCATCTCATTGCTGAAGAGAACCACATCTATCAGAATTGATCATCATATAATCTTTCTGCTGCTATGTACAATGATCTGCTGGGCCTGCTCATTTCACTTAGCATCAGTTCATGTAAGTCTCTCCAGGCCTTTCTTTCTTTTTTTTTTATATATATAAAGCTTTTTATTTACAAAACATATGAGTGACCTTTCAACATTGACCTTTGCAAAAAAAAAATTTTTTTCCCAAGCTTTTCCTTTCTGCCCCCCC